>VWZK01011084.1:12412-60306 GCA_013396935.1 Baryphthengus martii
CCCAAAACCCCCCCAAAAAAAAAACCCAACCCAAAACCAAACCCCAAACCAAAAAAACCCCAAAACCAAACCCCAAATCCCACAACCAACCAACAGTCAAAAACAAACCAAAACCAACTAAAATAAAAACGGGGGGCTACCTGGGGGACAGAAATACTGGAGACAGTGTGGGCAAGGGAAAACATAAAAACTTGAAATAGTTGTCCACATCACATGCTTCACTTGACACTTCCCTTTATCTCCTTGCTTTCCTCAAGGCTTCTGTGGAGTTTCTGATAATTGAGTGGAAAGCTGGTTTGTTTAAATACTTTCTGCATTCCTTAGTATGAAATAACTGCTTTGAGACACACACACAGCTGCTGCGGTGAAAATCTTTCATGCTATATTGGGGATTTGATCACCTGACACACATGCTCTAGTCTGAATAAAATTAAACAGGTAGTTGAATTTGAGACAAGCCTTACATGTATGGTGTTTCTGAGGTATCTAGATGTTATGGTACAGTTTTGCTTTCTATCTTTGACTAGAAATTTCATCGGGAGGCTGCAAAGCCCCTTTGTACTGACGTGCATTCCACGTGAAGATTTGATCTTGGAAAGTGTACCCTTTCAAAAGGTGGAAAAACTGCTTTTAAAACTCTCAGCTGTGTCTTACCATAAGTTTTTCTACTGCTTTGGTCTCTGATTCATGACTTCACTGAAGAAATAAGTTGTGAGAGGGGAGAGGATTGCAGCCAGTATATGAGCTCAAACTCACTTCAAGGCTAGCCTTCCCTTCTGCTGCTTTTCAAGGTCTGGGGCTGGGTTTCAAGCATTCTTTAGTGGTGATTAGTCATTTCTATTGTTCAGCTCCTTCAAAACATGAATTTCCTTTCCATCGTTCTTTTTTTCCTGTTCAAAGAGAAGCCAAAGCCTACTGGCAAGAAGTATTTCCTTTTTTTTTTTTTCCTCTAGAAAGTCTGTGGAATCCTTTCAGAGTCTCATACCATCTTAATGAATACCACTGATTGGAAAATGCTGTTGTGTATACCAGTGTGCTGGAGTGACAGGACTCAGACCTTGGGTCTGTTTTGATGGAGAAGCTTCTGAAAGATTCCCCCCCGCCCTTCCCAGTGGGCAGTACTAGTCTCAGTAAGGATCATTTCTGTGTCACTGTGAAATCTGTTCTCTCTCCTCATTCAAATGCAGAGTTTAACAGGATGCAAGAGTCTGTAAAATGTGACTTTGCTGATCTGAAAGCGATACAGTCAGTGTATTTGATGGACTCTTTACTCTTTCAGCATCCTGAGAACCTGTCTGTCACACTTTAAAAAAGGTAGAAGCAGCTGAGTAGCATGCTGTGGTTAAATATAAATTATGAGAGTTCACTCAGTTCACTCTAGTTACGTTTATCCCCCCCTCCCATTATAATTTAAGATTGTTGTGGGTGCAATGCTTGTATATTAGTTTTCAACAGTGATACTTTAGTGACTGCTCCAGTGTGTTGCTTTCTGGTTTGAGGTGAGGCATTGTCTTTATAAGCAGTGAAGGAGAACAGTATATCATTTTCCAAATAATAGCTGATATTCATTAAATGTCCAGAAAGGAATTGAAGGGTTGGGGCACAGAAGAGGGAATTCTTTAGCAGGCAAAAGAAATTGAGAACTCAAAGGAAGTGACAACAAAAATTTAAGCCACAGAGAAGGAGTCTCTGAGGATATCTTCCCTTGTACTTTTGGCTTGCACCTGTTTTGAGATGATCCTTGGCATGTGGGAACAATAAATGCAACTCCAGTGAGCTACTGTGTTCTTCAAAAATAAGGCTCCAAGTTAGTTTCTCGTGGTTACATGCTTTTCTGGAAACACAAGCAGCTCTTCAGGTGTAGAAGATGTAAATTCTTCAGTCGTGAGCATTCCACCTCACATGCTGCTGTGGTGCTGTGCAGAGAGTGCTGGTATGTAGGATTTAGCATGGAAGAAGTGATGGAATGCTGCTGACTAGGGACCTATTTCTTAGACTGTTTCCCAGACTGGACCTGTTGTTCAAGGACCTCTTGTTCAACTTGTTAATGCCTTAATCCTCTTCCCTACTTTAGATGCATGCTATGAGAGTACTTGGGAGTTCAGCAACCCAAAGCAGCACTTGAGTTATTAGCAAGTTGAAACGTTTGTTTTGCAGAAAGCAAGTGATTATATGAATGATGACAGAAATTGAAAAAGACTTGGAATAAACAGGATGTCTTCCCTCCCATGGCTTCCTTATGGTATGAAAGCACGCTTAGAAAAATTAAAGTATGACGTCCAAGACAACTTTGGTCTGAGTAAATGCAGAACTACTTTATTATCGGACAAGGGAACATACCTGAATGAGTTGGAAAAAGTGGGGAACTGCATGTAGATAGAAATGATTTAAGAGTGACTTTCAAGCTATAGTTATTGATCTTCTGGAAGCATTTGAACCGCTTCTAGGCATGTGTGCAAAAGGTAGTTGAGTGGCTATGTAGCAACAATTCAGCATTAACTCAGGACTGCTAAAAAGAGTGACCCTTCCCTTCTTTTGCCCCTTCCTGATCATGCCACCACCGTGGGATGGTGGAAATTGCAGCTAAGCTAAACTCAGTTTGGATAAAAACTAAGTTTACTTAGGTTGCTTTTCATCTGAATTGTTTCTAAAAACTTAAGAATGTTAAACAGCTACTTGATTTTTGTATTTAAGTGTCCTGGAAATCATCTAGTGGATAGGATGTGCGTGCTGAGGTTTGAGAGGTTCTTAGATTCTTATATTTGTGTTTTGTCAACCCTGCTTGCAGAGAATTAAAGTATTCTCAGATGATTATATCTCTGTTTTTTTTGTTGTTGTGGAGTTTTTTTGTTTGTTTTTTTTCCCCCCTTCATATTGTGCAGATTTGAGAGGTATGTGTGAAAGAGCATTCCTCTCCTGAAAAGGATGCCATAGAGGAGGTCAAACAGAATATGCAGGAAAATGTTTGTCCTCCAGTCTGGAATTGTTCATGAAGTGTCCCACATGTCCAAATCACTGGTGTGTAAAAGTTTGTATTTTGGAGTAGTCAATGAGACATGCTGATTTAGGGAATAGTAGAGGCTAGGTTATGTGCTTCACAGAGCCTAGATTTTATTCAAGACTCGTTTCCGTTATCAGTTGAAATATTGCTGACCTCTAAAGGAACAAGTATGCTGTACTGGACCACCATGTATCTGCATCAAGCAGAGCACTGCATGCTTTTGCATCGAGTGACTAAAGCTCTGAATCAGGATGAGATGCTGGATTCATCCTTTTAGCTCATGTGAGTGCTTTCATGTGGTTATATCTTTTATTCCATGGAATTTTCTTCTGCCTATACTGATGTGACTTCTGAGTGTTATTTTAGGTGATCAGTATTTATTTAACAGGACCTTTAACTTCATAAAAGGACAAAATCAACTAGGAAAAGGAGTCTGAAGTCTGCACAAAAGATCATGCTAGATTTTGCAGTGATTTACTGAAATAAACTAAGCCCTTTTCTTGTCACATGTTTGCTGGTCATTGATGGAAAATTTATTTCTAAATGAAGTTGTGTGAAAAGCAGTCTTGTAAGAGATGTCTGGACTAAAACTGGATTTGTATTCTTCCTGTCTGAATGTGATTTTCTTTTTTTTTTTTTTTAGTATTCATTCTGAATAATTAAAACATACCTTGTTTCAAGATTCAGCATGTTAGATGTATAGTCTGCAAGTATTACTGAGGGATTGCTTTTCTCTTCCATCCTCTTAATGACTACTGAGCTAATTTTTGAAGCGTGTGACACTGAAGACTTTAGGTGCACCTAGTTCTGGACCACGTGCTTCCTGTGTATATCCTTTTCTGTTCCCATTTAAAAAGTCATGAGAGGTAGCAGGTGAGATATTAAACACTAATTTGTCCTGGAAATCAGATAATATTGTGGGTGTGCCTGCACTGAGGCATTCTGCTGTAAGGGGTGGCTCTGCTTTCCATGGCCAGCTGAGTTCCACCTTATGTGGCATAAGCAGCTCTTGTATAACAGGCATCCTGCTGATCTCTGTCAGCCTTGAAAAGATCTAGTGCTGAAATACCACAAGGCAAAAACTCCAAAATGATCTGAACTGGTATGCTGATAAAGCAAAAGTGTGCCATCATCACTGTCTGTGTGCTCCACCTCTCTGCACTGCACTGGTCTCAGGAGGCTAGTGAGTAGAGCAGCTCAAGGGAGCCAGGGGCAAGGGCACGATGCTGCTTTGTGGGCTACAGAGCCAACAGGGCAGATCAAGCTTCTGGACTCTAACTAATGATAGAGGAGGAGAGGCTGTGTGTCAGAAACAAGGAGTGATTCAACCAGTTTTCTTAAGACTGTTAAACAGACCAATCTCCATGAAGCTGTGGTCCCTGTAGTTACAGAATGTGAAACACCAAGTCTTGGAGCATAGCTGTAGCCTCTCTTGTTCTTGTCATTACGTGGATTACTGCTGTGATTTGTCAAATACAAATTGTCCAGGCTGTAGTCTGGCTTCTCAAAAACAGGATGTATTATTGTTCTCCAAATTCTCACTTTTTTTTTTTATTTTTTTTCCCCTCCCGTTGCATGCATTTTCTCCTCACGATGAAAATATCTTAGCATTACTGAAAGCAGCATCTTTTCTTGAAAGAATTTTAATAGTTTCTCTTCAGGAACTTCTGCACTTCCTTTTGGCTTTCATTGATACAATTACTACATGGGAAGATAGGTTAACTTTAACTGGAGAAAAAAAACAAAAAACAAAATAACAAATTACTTCCTGGGGTTAATGACTATTCTTCCTTCACTATTTTTATGGAGTAGAAGAGCCGTGAGGCTCCCATGGAGGTTCCCTTCTTCACTGCTAAAATTGACTTAGTTGTTTGCTATTATTTATTTTGTAATTTGTTATTATGCTTTTTGTCAGCAGGGTACTTTGACTTACAACAAAAACCAAACGGTTGTACAGGGAGAAACATATCTGTGAGAATCTGCTGTGACACTTTATGTAGATCATCTCCAGTAAACTGGTAAATAGTTCTTTTGAAGTGTTGGTTGTGTTTTCCTCAAAACACAAAAACCTGCAGGTTAGCAGGTATTCGTTCTGCTTATTTCTGTGAGTGGACAGGGCTTACATGTCACCCTCAGTATGTGTGTATATACTGCTATTTACTGTTAGGTTTTAGACTTCTGTTGAGTGTCAAACTACTGAATGACAGTTTGTATTTGGCTGTGGCCTCCCATACTGGAGGACATCTTCTGATAACCCCAACAATGAAAGAACTTCACCTGTCGTAGCTGGGAGGTGTCTTAACCTTTTTGAAATGTTTCTTGGTAGAATCTGTGCTGGAAACTTGCTTGGTGATAGTATGTAAAATTGGGGCAAATTACTAGAAGGCACAATGTGAAAGCTGCTGTGGAATATAACAATGTAAAGATTGAAAACAAATATTTGTTCATTTTGTCATTACTAGAAGTCAGTGAACTGTTTGATTATTTTGTAGTACTTGTTTTGATAATCAGACAAGGTTGGAAAATGATCTGGTGTTCTGCTGCAAAGAATACCTAATGCCTAGTTTTATTTTCTTCATTCTTGCGTTAAAAAAGCACATGTTTTGCTTCGACTTTTGCCTTGGTGAGATGTTGCTGTATGTGCACTTGACCTAAGGAAGTTGAGACTTTGTAGGACTGGTTATCTTGGTGGAACTGCATCAGGTGGATTTATCACTACCTGGAGGAAAAAAAAAACTAAAAGCAATCTTGTTGCGTGTTGCCTCTTTCGAAAAGGAAAATGGGATGTTGTACAAGGGAAACATATTACACACATTTGATGGGACTGATTCAAAAAGAGAATTATTTGAGCAGAAACTCATTCTGGCCCAACTATCCCCTTGCTCCTTGACAGGAGCGTGATGTGCTCGAGAAATTCTTCTAGAGTATGAATGGTAATCCAGGAGTGCTGGAAAACTCACTTTTGGTCGTGTTACAGAATCAGAGGCCTGGCATCTTGCATTATTTTTGTAATAAAAGGTTGTCCTTGTGGAGTGAATTCTGTTATGTACCTTTTAATTTGGTTTAAAAATGTTCTCTTTCTGACTCAATTTTGACTTCTGTAACAGCTGCAGATACTGTCCAACATTCCCACTTCCATGATAAATATAACTACCAAG
Source organism: Baryphthengus martii (assembly GCA_013396935.1). Taxonomy (NCBI): domain Eukaryota; kingdom Metazoa; phylum Chordata; class Aves; order Coraciiformes; family Momotidae; genus Baryphthengus; species Baryphthengus martii. The sequence goes on from VWZK01011084.1 coordinate 18,572, forward strand.
TATCTGCAGAAGTTATTTCAGTTAGAATAGCACTCATTTGTACTACAGCTATACTCTTCCCTGAGATGGCAGTTTTTTGTACAGATGGAAGGAAACAGTGCCAGTAGCTGTCTCAAAATGGGCAATAAAACAGCTGCAAAATATGGTATTTGGCAAATTTTACAGTTCAGATTAATCTGTTTTTTTTCAATCTGTTATCTTCTGTTTAGCACTGTGTTGAACTTGAAGTAAATCACACTGGACTCCAAAGCAGCTGAATTGTATCTACTGCAGCCGAAATCCAATAGTGAGCAAGTTTGTTTGTTTATTTTAGATGAAAACTGGGATGATGATCAGCTTCTTGGATTTGAACCGTGCAATGAAAACCTTATAACTGGTTGTAACATAATCAATGGGAAATGTGAGTGTGACACCATTCGGACCTGTAATAATCCATTTGAATTTCCAAGCCGGGATACTTGCCTGTCGGCCTTAAAAAGGATTGAAGGTAAGCACTTGTCTTTAGTAATTCAGAGTTAGTAATTTTTCTGTGCATTTGATGAAAAACTAGAGTCTTGTTTAATATGTTTTGGGATGACTTGAGTAGTTTCAGATACTTGTGGTCTCGTACTTCTCAGACAGTTGCATGTTGTAGAGGAATATAGGACTTCAGTAAGCTTGGCCTTCTAAATGTGTAGCTTTAAGACTGGAAGAAACTAATGCTTTGTGCTTTGTGTTACGATGTTTGAAGATTTTAAGACTAAAACCATGCTGTTTATAGTTCATGGTAGCTACCTTCACATGTATTTAGCTGGAAAGCAGTCTGGAAATCTCTCTTTACATGTATTGGTGTTAGTGAACCATGAATAAATGCTGTGGATTTTAATTGCAAAAGAGAAATAGAAAAAGTAGTTGTTGATTGTACTTGTATCTCTTATATGAATGCATGAATTGCTGTTTTCTTTAGGTTTACATGATGTAGTATTGCTCTAATTGTCTGTACTTTTCAGTTTCTGTGTTCCTTTGGTTAGACTTGCAGTAGGCCACATGTTTATGCTTCTACACACATACATGCTGGGTTTGGGTGTTTTATATTTTTGTTTGTTTTGTGTGTGTGGTGGTTTGTTTTGTTTTTTTTATTGTTATCATTGCTTATGACTGAACTGAAAATGAGGTGACTTAAATATATCCAGTCGGAATTAAAGTCTCGTGGTGTATTTCTAGGGTTGTTTTGACCAGCTATCATGGATTTGATCTCAGGCCCTTTCTATGATGCTGTAATTACTGCTTATTTTCCAAAGTGTCCAGGAACATGCGGAAGTGGATTAGCGGTGTGAACCTCCTTAATTAGTCTGCTTTAAACCGATGGTTAAAGTTATGTTGCAAATGTATTTATAAGGCTACTAATCATATTTAGAGTTACTGTCTTTGAGTTAAGGAAGGGTGATCTGATGTCATCTGTCATATTTTTTTCGTGATAAGAAAATGTTTTTTGAGCAACACACTTTGAACAGGGAGATCTTGTGAGAAAAATGTAGCTGACCAGAAATATGTTCGTTATCATGGTTCATGCTGTTGGTCCCTAAAGGCATACAAGTGCTTTGTATGAGCTTTTTAGTTCTGGAAAGGAGATACACAACCTTTTTTGGCCTCTTGTTTGTTGCTGTAGTAGTGAGCAGTAGTATATATGGATTCTTAATTTTTTTTTAACTTGCGAACGTGTGACTAAGTCTGCAGTTCAGCAGGACTCTGTGGGCATGACAATTTGTCATGCGTTTAACTTGCTAAGAAAATCCACTGTGGGATGCCTTTTTGGTGGTGTTTTTTTGTTTGTTTTTTTTTGCAGACTGTTAAGAAATGGACTTAGTTTGTGGAGTGGCATAGCTAAAGCATATTGATTCTTTGAGTGGTTTGCCTTCAGCAACCTCTTGTTTCAGCTAAGTTCTCATTTTTGAAAATAATGGCATTTTAAGGTTAGCCATGAGGTAACAGTGTTCTACATGTAAACTGCAACAATGCAGTTTCTTAGAGATGTAATTTTCATTTTTACTCTTTTGTCGTTTTTTTTTTTTCCTTTTTATTGTTTCCTTTATTTCTATTTTTGGGTAGTGGGGAAAGTGTTCTTCCAAAGCCTCAGACCAGTAGAGAAGTTTAGGACCTGTTGATTTTCAGTCCTTCACAGGTTGGAAGGATTGCTGATGCAAGTGATGAAAGAACAAGGATACCTGTAAATATCAGAAATCTGGCAGTTATAACTTGTCTTGTGACAGTCCAGCTTTCACTTATAAGAATGTGAATTTGCATTGTATCCTCATACTATAAAACCTTACCACTGAGGAATGTTTGAAGTTAAATCCATCTGTATTTGCTAATAGGAGGGCAGAATTCATAGCATAACTTCAGTTTGTCTGCGTTTGACAGCTGCAGTCAGTCAGATCTGCCTACTGTGTCTTGTACTGTAAATGCTTATTCCCTTTATTTCTAACTAGGATTGGCAATTGAATCCCTACTGCTCATGGAGGTTGTTTCTTTAAATGCATTACTGCTTGTTTTGGTAATTAAAAACGAATTAGTGCTTCATCCTGTACCTAAGCAAATGGAAAAGAATAACTTTTTTACCCTTGTGCTTGCCTCATCCCTGTTCAATCAGAGAGCCTAAGTCTCCTAGGTAGAATGGGATAGCTGTCTTTGGTGTGTCTGAGCCAGTATTTACTGTTGGAGTATCTCAGGCTTTCAAAGTTGAATCCATCCATTTGGAAAGTCCACCTGAAACATGGCTTAGGTAGTATGCATACCAGAGGGATCTTTAAGCATGTTAAAATAGAGAATTCTTTCAATTTCTTCAAGGCAAGCTATGTCTTAAACTCTAGTGTCATGTAAGAAGGGATGATTTGTAAGATCTGTTAAATATGTCTAGTCAAAATTTTCCTGAAGTCAAAGTTCTGATATATGCTTTTGGCTTGTTTGTTAAAGATAATAGGAGGAAGATTTGAAACTATTTAAGTCCTGAAATACTCTTAACAGAATCTGCTGCCATGGCAGGTGGGACCAAGAGAGGGTAATCTAACTTCTCTCTCCTCACCACCCTTGATACATGTAATTAAATACACAGTGTGAATAAGAAGACTTAGTTGAGCACTTGAATGATAGATACACTGTAATCAGAATTTCTGAGGAAAACTTATAGAAATAAGTCCTATCTAAGCAGCTGCTTCTATGTGTGTTCTACTTTGAGAATACTTACTGAGCAATTGAAGATATTTTGTGGTTCAGTGACATGTGTCATGCTGCGAGATTTTTGATACACAAACTTATAATGAAGATCGATGACATGTTCATGAACTTCGTAACACAAGTGAGGCAAGGGAAGCTACTTAACATCATCCTACTGAGGTAAAAATACGTCAGGTAGCTTTCTCTCTAATTATGAAGAGATACTCAGGAATGTTCTATCAAGTTAACTGCTTTTTTTGGGGGGGGTTTTTGGGGGGGGGGCACGGGGGGGGGCGGGGAGGAGGGGAGTAGGGGTAGTACTGTTCTATTTCAGCCGTGCTTTTAAGATTTATAACTTTACAGAATATTTTGAAAAATTGGGACCTAGAAAATTAGTTTGCAATGGCACCTAAACAATTTCTGACTCGTGCAACTCGAAGTTGTATAGCTATGACATCTTGAGCTGTATAAATTAATTTAACTAAGGACTCATCTTTCAGTTTCCTGAGCAGTGGAGGCAAGGCTATTAGAGCAGCCAGAGACCTGTGTGGTTTGCTTGTTCTGACTAAAATAAGTTCTGTGGCTTTCCTTCTCTTTTTACCTTTTCCTTTGTTGGATTTTTTGTCTGTTTGTGTGAAAGAAGGAAGGGTGCAGTAATCTGCCCCAACCATACTAAGTACGCATAGATCCGTGTGTGGGAGATGCTGCTGCTAATGCATAGTGTGGAATCTATTTTATAAATATGACCTGGCAAATAACATGCCATGGACCAAAACTGGGAGTCCCATTTCCAGATATAATGCATATGTGCTAAGAGCTTGGGGCTTTTGCCATGTGCTCTGCTTTCTTGTGTCTTCTTGTGCTTGCCCCTTTTCTTTCAAGTACTTCTCTAGTTGTCTTTTTTATCTAGCTTATCTTAAGCTTTACAGGCTGTGGGGGGTCTTCTCTTGTGGGCTTGATGTCAATTCTAGCTTGCTTAATCAGTTAATTCAAAGTTTTCTCTTGCTAGCTTTGTATAGGGTCTTTCCTTATCAGCTCATGTCTGCCTGCCTTGCTGGGTACCTCATTATGTCCTGCCTTTACCTTTCCCTGCCTCTTTTTCTTAATTTCTTTGCCTACCTATTTTATCCTGTTTGCACCCCAGCTCACTCAAACAAGCCACGTGCGGCAAGTAAGACTTTATCTGCCCTTCCGTCCCCAAATCAGACTGCATGGGCTTTGACGTCACGTTGCTTAGATGTTGTTGACATGGCCCAAAAGTCATGTTCTTTGTCTCCCAAGATCTTGCTGTGCCCTGAACTGAGGAAGCCTGTAACGATAAGGGTCTGGTTTAATCTCTACTCAAACGTATATGCTTTCTGTAGGAGTGCTGGTGTCTATTTCTTAAAATCTTTGTCAGCAGTATGAACAGTGGGATCGAGTGCACCATCAACAAGTTTGCTGATGACACCAAGCCGTGTGATTCAGTCGACGTGCCAGGCAGAGGGACCTTGACAGGCTTCAGAGGTGAGCCTGTGTCAACCTTGTGAAGTTCAATAAGACCAAGTGCAAGTCCTGCACGTGGGTCAGAGCAATCCCAAGCACAAATACAGGCTGGGTGGAAAATGGATTGAAAGCAGCCCTGAGGAGGAGGTCTTGGAGGTGTTGGTTGACTGGAAGGAAGCACAATGTGACTCAGAAGTTACAATGTGACTTGGAGTTACTCTGCCTGAAGAGGAGGCTCCAGGGAGACCTTCTAGCAGCCTTCAGTAACTAAAAGGGGCCTACAAGAAAGCTGAGGAGGGACTTTTTACAAGGACATGTAGTGATAGGACATGGGGTAACGGCTTTAAGATGAAGGAGTATAGATTTAGATTAAATGTAAGGAAGAACTTCACTGTGAAGGTGATGAGGCACTGAAACAAGCTGCCCATAGAAGTTGTGGATGCTCCCTTCCTGGAACTGTTCAAGGCCAGCTTGGATGGGGCTTTGGACAACCTGGTCTAGTGGAAGATGTCCCCGCCGCCCCATGGCAAGAGGAGTTGGAACTAGATGATCTTTAAGGTCCCTTACAACCCAAACTATTTTATGATTTACAAGCAAGTGCTGAGGTTAGTGTTGGGGTGTCACTATTAAAGGCATTTTTTTATTGTCACCCCTTGAAAGGATTGTTTTTATTGTAGAACTTGGTAGCTAACTTCTAATAGTCTTCATGCAGACATACTGCATATGTTCAAAGACTTGTTACTTGAATAGAGTATCCTACAACATAAAGCATATTCATGCTTTAGAGGTCTCCAAACACCATTATGAGGTTTAAAGTGCCTGCTTCTCTACATGGACTGTCAGAGGCTTCTCATCAAGAAGGTTGGTATAGAGGTCACAGACCATCCTATTATGAGGAAATGCACACATTTGGGGCTAGAAACTATCTGGAAAAGCTATCGCATACCTAAAGAATAATAGAATCCTGTGTTGTTTTTTTATTGTTGTTGGTTTTATTTGAAATGCTTTTGCTTTTTGTTATTGTCGTGATGAGTGCCTAGTCTGATATGGTTCAGGAAATCCTGTGTTCTTGTACTTGGAAAGCTTGCTTCTATTCAGGAGACTACTAATGACAGATTGGTAGAGCTTGGACTGCTGGAATGAATGGTGGAAAATATGGCTAGAGATTGAAAAGTGATGAGGTACTGTCTATCTGCTGAGCCGTGGCAGCAGGCAGAAGTTTAATATGCTGCATCTATGCATTCTTGCAGTCACTATCTGCTGAGAATTAGCTGCAGGCAGTAGAGAAGAGTCAATCCTTCAGACTTTGTGTGAAACACTGAGAATTGGGAGTGAGGGAAGTGTAAAAGGAAATATTTTTTTATGGAGGTATATTTGTAGGGCATTGGTAAGTAGTAGCACTAAAAACTTGTGTAGTTCCAATCCGCTTAACTTGAATTCCTAGTGACTCTTCTTTCTCTCTCTCTATGGTAAACTCTGGCAGCCATTCAGATAGTCCAGCAGAGCTTTAGAGAGCTTGAACCTAAGGATGTTCTTGAGCCTGCTTCTCCGTGTCTACTAGAGCAGGTCAGAATCTGTGCCCTTGTGAGGTGCCCATGAGAAGGTGGTGTGTCTTGCTGCCTTCCCCCTTCTGAGGCAGTGGCAAGGCTCTGGAATGATGACTTGCTGCTTAAAACATGTTTCCTACTAGAAAGGCTGTCTCCTTCACTAGGTGAGCTGTGCTTCAGGTTGGGTTCTTTTCAACCGGATTTTCTAAAACCTTCTGTCTGCAGATTCTTTCAAAGGTGAGAAACTTCCCAGTACTAGCTTGCTGCTTTAAATTAGTTTGACAGCATTGTTTGTTTTGATAATACCAGGTACTAGTACAACACAGACGAGTATGTTCTTGAGTACTACAGCACGTAAGTGCCACCAGTAGCAAAGGTGGTGGTTTTAGGTTTCTCAAGTTCTCTCGATGTACACTTGAACTCTAAGAGGCGAAACCGATTGACTCTCTTTCTCAGTTCATACTCTAAAAAAGCATAAACATATTCCTTGTCAAAGTTAAGTCCAATCTCTTTTTTTTTTTTATTCAGAATATATGTGAAAGATAAAATTTGTAACTTTTTTTGATGGAAGATGAGATTAGTGATTTAGGTAAATGAATACCCCTCACCTGCATTTCTGTCTGCATGTAAAACCTGCTGCTGATACCAAGTTATTGAAACTGTTATTTTAAGAGTTACTTCTTGGTTACCTGGCTTGCACCTTTCTGAGCTATTCACTGCTGTCCTTCATAGGTAAAGGGAAAGGCCTTTCAAGTCGCTGGTATCTATTCAACTGGCTTATGGCAACATTCTCCTTGCATTCCATTATTTTTTACATGTAACTGAATAACTTTATGCTGGCAAATGTTGCCATACCTGTTAGACCAGTTTTGGAATAACAAATATGAGAAGGTAATTTTATTCTGAATGCTTGTTTGGTTGTTGTTAAATCTGATTTTGGGTTAAACTTCACTTGTGTGGTCTTAATGACTGCAACTATGCTGAAAAACTAGAACAGAATAAATCCAGCTTTATGCTGAATTACCAAACAAGGAGAGGAGTGCAGTACTTCCAAATGTGCTTAATCTGATACACTTTCCACTCCTCTCGCATAACAATTAATGTGTTTTTGCTCAAATAACTGAACTTTGAAGGTTGACGTGTATTTGCAATCAGGAATGTGATTGTGGCAGAGGTCCAGACTTTACCCTTGAACATGCTTGTGAGAGCCAAGTAAATGAATTTGAAGGCAAAATTTTACATAAAACACAGAGGAAAAAAGTAATGGAGCTTTTCGGCTTTGTTTCTGAATGCTGAAATACAGGAGGAAAAACCATTTGATATGGAAATAGTACAGATTAGGAATACTAATATAAACTCAAATACACAAAGAAATCTTCAAAAAATCAACAGGGAAGAGAACTCCCTCATTAAATGATGAGAGAGTTTTGCGATAGTGGCACATCTGGCAATTTCGTTGCTTTCACAGCATAACAGAGCAGTGTTAAATTTGCGGGACTTGTCACTTTTTTTTGACTCTAGCTCCTCAGAGAACTGTTCCCTGATCAAGAAAATATGATCTTTTTCTAATGTATTGTCTCTTTCAGCATGTCCTATTTTTAAAACGAGTTGTCACATAGAGAACATCTGTGCCATGAAATTTCAAGCTAACAGCAAAGAAAACCTTGCAGAAGTTTCGGAAAGATATCAAAAGGGAAAACTGACTTCAATAGAGAAATACGGAAGTGGCTGGATACCTAATTTTTAGGCTTAATTAGATTATGAATAATGCTGTTTGTATTAATGGGGGAAAACTGCATTGCGGAAGCTGAGGAGGGGAGATTGAAGATAGAACCCCAAACTGAGCAGCTGGTTAAAAAGAAAACCTGGAAGTGTTAGCATCACAGAAATTACTTAGAGTTGGAACCCTTGCCTTTCCTCCTCCTTCATCCAAATTCCTTCGGTATGTAATGCTTATGGAGAGGACACTGGATCTTCAATTTGTGACATTTCAGGTAGCTTCAGACTTGCAGTCTCCCAAGAGTGCTGTCTGTTGACGGAAGTGTAGCTTTAACTGCAGGCATTGGGATAGGACTGTGTAACAAATGTATCCTACGAAGCCCGCAGTCAGATGTGGATGGTCAGAGCACGGTGGTTCCTAGAAACAAAGGAGCGTTCTTGCCTTTTTTTCCTGTTTCAGCTGCATACCTGCATTCATCTGAAACTGCATACAAGGTAACTTGCTGTACGTGGAGCCTCTATAAGAGAAGGAAAAGAACAGGACAGGTTTTTTTTTTTTTACAGATGGTAAGATCTTGCTTTTAATAAGTTCAGCGCGTTCCAAATCTTCTTTTCCACGTTGGCAAGAAGGCTGTGCTGAAGTATGTCCACTTTAACTCTAGTGGCAATTTATAAGTTTTAATGAATGCTTGACCTTAACTTCTGATAAAGTTGGGGAGGAGAGAGAAAATGGAGCAGGTGACTTTTAGCAGAACGCTTTCAGATGCAGTGTTGGTTTTAAGGATCAAAAGTTATCTACGGGTGACAGAAGGGACCTGAGCAAAGATCTCAACTTCAATGGTGTGTAAACATTAGGCTAATGTTACATACTAGCAGGAAGCTATATTCCTGTGGCACTTGGTGTGCTGGGACACAGGTCTTATTTTGACAGGGCAAGTCTTGTTTAGATATATGCAGCATTGATGCTGACAGAGATAAGTGTTGGATGAATCTGTCCAGTGATAAGTGGTATCAGTGACAAACTGGTCAATATGGCAATGTTAATACAATGGTTATATCTCTGTAGATAACGAGGAATGATTTTTTGGAAAATAAAGGGGTTTTTTTGTTTGATCATCTCTGGTAGACTTCACAGTTGTCTTTTTAAAGGAATGATATACCAATATTTTGTAATTCTGAACAGTTGTATGTCATGATGACAAACTGTTTTAGCTCTTTGTCTCCAAATTTAGGCCTTGAATTATTTTGTGAACTTATGTTGTTGTTTTGTTCTAAGTAAAACAAACACTATGCAACTTCCACAGCATCAGGCTAACTTTTTTTTTTTTTTTTGTATAATAGACTGATACATTACTAGCAAAACATTTGTCTTTATTATAAGATGGATGGAGACTAGAGCTGAAGCAAGATCCTATGAATCAGTTAGGTTTCAGAGAAACTTTGGTAAAGTTGGATAATCCGTTGTGGAGGATGGAAGGTGAGAGGAGGAGAGGAGAAAGAGAGCAGTGTTTCTGGACAACTTTCAGAACTTGCTGCAAATAGGATGCTTAATAAGCTTGGTTTGCCCTGGGAGCTTTTAAGTAGAGCAACCCTTGCAAGATGCATTAGAATTTAACTCAGTCCAACTTAAACATTCAAAAAATGTGTATAACCCGAGTTTTATCTGTATTCAATACTAGATGGAACACTTCTTTCCCCCATGTACAAAACCATGTGCTGACTAATACAATAATAGATAATGTCCCTATCAAATAATTTTCAAATGTAAATTTCTTTTTCTGTAAGGAAGCAAAATTATTAATATCAGCAATGGTATTATGATATTAGTGTGATAAAAAAAAAACAAACCCCAAATTATTCCCCTACCAAAAATTTTTGTTGGCTGTTTTGTTTTATAATATTTGGTGTTCTTTGCATTAACTTATCTAATATGGGACTTGACATGCCTCTGCACTGTCATTTTTTTCTATGCTGTTAAAAGCAGAGAAGTTTTAATTACTGGTCAAGCTTTTGGGGTCTAGCTGAGCTCCTGCCCTCATCATCTTCAATCACTGATTCCACTCAGCACTGCTGCCAACAGTGGTGCTGATCTGCAGGGAAAGTGTCTCTAGTTCATTTTCATATTCATCAGAAGTGTACCAGAGACTTCAGTGTAATAACCTCTGGAAAATAATGTTTTAAGTCAGATACTGTCCTAGATCTATCATGAGGTTGTGCACTGTGCACTCACACCACTTGCTCCATTGGTTATTCTGTTTTATTGAAGTGGAAGACTTGGCCTGCTTCTGTTCCTCTTCCTTCATCCCATTGCTGTTACACACTTCCAACAACCTTGGGAGTGGGATATTTAGTCTGGGACCATTTTCTTTCCTAGAAATGGAGAAGTTACCTTTTGTGCCAAGTGAATACCTCATCAGCCCTTGCTGTGAGGCACCTCTCTAGGAAATTGCCCTTTCAGTATTACTGGGTGTGATTATTTTTCTGATAGAGGTGCATACACCTTCAGAGAAGAGCACTACTATTATAACAATTAAAAAATCATGTCTGAGTCTCTTCAGACATGTGACTGACTAGTTCTCATCTTGTTGTGGGGTCAGAAGGAATAATTCTATTTTTTTCTTAAAGGATTTTGCATTACTAACCATTCTTCTCCAGGTTCTCAGTCCTTATTAATTTAGCAGCATTAGATCTGGCTGATGGTATTCTGTGATTCTGTATGTGATTAAAGCCGTAGTCTGACTATCCCTTTTAAAAAGGGGCTCTGTGTGTATGCAAAACCATTTCACATTTTCCTGTAGCCATGACTACTTCAGTGTAACTAGCTGTAATCTGTCACAGCCCAATCAATAGTCTAGGTAGGCAGGAAGTTTTGTTCTGTTTCCCTGTATTTCTGTCTTTCTACGTTCAATATGAACAGATGTTGATTGATTTCACCCTCCTGTCGCCCAGAAAGTACTTTGCACAAAACTTTTTTATCAGTTTCTCTTACAAAGACCTCTGAAAAGAATTTCTCACCCTGCCCTAGAGTGCTGGCAGGGGTACATCTCAGAGTATAAACAAATGTCCAAATGTTTAAGGATATAGAAGCTACCATGGGCTTTTCAGGACTCAGTTCCGCCTTTCTTGGTGACACTGCAGTGAGACAGTTCTCTGGCCAGTATCCTTATGCACTGGACCTGAGCGTAGGTGGTATGTGTGTGCCTTCTTTGGATGCTTGAAAATAAAATGCCTGCTCTCCAAATGCTAGGGCATCTGTTTATTCACTGCCAATGTATTTTGAACACATCTTTATGCTTTTAGTTAACTGATAGAGAATTCCTCTACACAAATACTTGGGGAGAGGGTAGGTGGTTTATGGGCAAAGCACTCACCTCAAAGTTGAATGGCCTTCTCAAAAAAACAAACCCGAACAAAACTCCTCCCAAAGGCATTCTTAGCCTCAGTGCCAATGAGCAATAGCTCTACCCTCTCCTGAATTCCTGTGCATGTTCTCTTGCCTGTTGTTCCCTCAAGTGTTCTATATTCAAACTTTTTTAAATTCTTGCTGTTCAAATCCCAGAAAACTTCCTTCCTCTTTTGTGAAGTAACTTATATGATGTACATTAAATAGCTTATCTACAATCAGATATGTTATGTCAGCATATGTTAAAAGATGTAAATTCTGCCTTTCCATTCAGAAGAGGTAGAGCTTTCACTAGCTCTCAGGTACAGTTAGTAAGGGAAAAATAGTACTTTTGTATGATCAACTTTGTTCTAGAAACATGTAAAAGTTACTGTCATAGTGACAAACCAATCTACATAATTTTAAGGTGCTAGAATTTAAATGACTTATCAGGTACATGTGCCAGAATCACAACTTCTATAAATGAATGCATTAATACGCTAAATGTTAAACATGTTTGGCACTAGCATATCAGTGTAGAAGGGCAAAGAAAACACTGTTTTGATTTAGAACAAATATAAAATAACAAATGCCAGATTTGGAAACTGAATTTTGCTTTTGACCTCTGGCTAGGAGATGCAGTCACATACAGCAGCAGAGGAAATGCCTGACATTCTAGCCATCTGAGCTGAGGCTTCCAGCTCTTTGGCACACTTACATATGTAGGTCTGATGTTTTTTCTTCTCAGTTGTCAGTGTAAGCTTCATGTAAAAGTGAATAGGAGTCAGTGTAATGCCAAAAGCAAGATGTTTCATTTTTCCACTTTGTTTTTTTCTGTCGTATATATTAATTGCTTTATGGGGGGTTGGAACATGTGTGTTGTACATTTTTTAGAAGGCAGGTTAGAATATTAGTATCAAATTTTTACAACTTGAATGAATTTAGTATATTTTTCAAAAGCCAATATGAATGCTTCTGAAGAAAACCAATTGAAAACATCAAAAATTGTCCAATTAACTTGTGACTGATACACCATCCTGGAATAATGGATACAAACCAAGATGTAAAATAAATTGTTTTGAACAGGATTTTCTCATTATTATGCTTTTATAGTTTGTGGACAGCATCACTATTTCTTACCTGGATAGATCACATGACACAACTAAAATAGCAGTGTCAGCGCTGGTGCTCTTCAGAAGTCTTGCACTTCATTCTGCCCCACGAGCTGTAGACTTAGAGTGTATAATTCAGTATGTAATGTCGTTCTTAACATCTAATCCTTACCGGCCCTCTGCGCACAAGCCGCTGCTCTCAGCTTCCAGCTTTCAATAACTGGATACCTTCTGCTGGCGCTTTGATGTTCTGTAAACTAGGCAGACTGGGTAGAAGGACAAACCCTTTGAGACTGGAGCTCATCTGCTAGAGCTAAATGCTGTCTCCTTGAGCTGGGTCTGTCCTTAAACAAGATGTTAACAGCCCCTAGAACTTAGGAATAAAAAGAGCAGAGTAAGGCAGGACTGCTCGTCTTGGCTTTCCTGGAAGCTGAGATCACCAAGTGAGCCAAGCAACATCAAACTGGACTGTATGTGTGTCTCTTTTTTCCAGACATCTCCTCCTAGTGTTGGAGAGTTAAAATGCATAGCAAATCAGTCCACTAATGCTGTTTGTAGTGTGACATTAGGTGTGTTAAGCAAGAAATGGGCTATTTCAGGAAAGTGGAATTTTGGAAGAACATACAAGTAAACAAGCATGAATAGGAATCAGATCCTGACTCAAGGGCTATACCTGGATAGTAGGACTCCATTCATTATAAAGAAACAGGTGAACTGACTGATTCACTGATACGTCTGGATCTCTTACAAAACATGGTATGCACAATATCTAATGGATGAGTCTGAGGTGGGGCTTTGGAGGTTCATAGAGATGAAGGGAGGAGAAAATTGTTGCCCATCTCCACAAGTGTGTTATTTTAGAGCTACATCAGTTTATTTTAGCTTTATCAAGATTTGTTTTTCTTAAAGTGTTTCTCTCTTTTTCAAAGCTCTATAGCATGTTACTGAGTTTCCTGAACCAGGTCTGTAGGAGCTAGCATGATCTGAAGGGATGATATGTGTTGATACTGCCTATAAATAGCTCTCTGGCTCCTGTGCTGTTCTGTCTGAGCAAGCTATTTATTGAAATGAGGCATAAAAGAGGACTCTAGGTAACCTTTAATTAATGATCTCATATGAGGATTGTTCTATATAAGGGGCTGTGGTTTGCTACTGTACTCTGCAAGTTTCTTAGGTTGTGTGTGTTTCAGCAGAGCTGTTCACTACTAATGTGAAGTTCAATTAAGTGAAACGTGAGAACTTAGATGAAGATATATCTTAATGATAACGCGTCCCTAACTTCTTTTGAATAATACTGTGATGTTCCAGTAATGTGAGTAGCTTTCTACACATAGACCAGAGTGTGAACACTCACTGCAACTAAGAGAGCCTAACGCTTTCTGTGCTGAGACATCATTAGTTTGATTCAGGAGGCTGCAGACAGAAGCAACCTGTGCCTAGCTTTTATTCACAATCCTACATTTGTGAAGTATTGCTTTGCCATCACATTTATTCCAACAATCTCTGTTTTCCTTCTCAATCCTAGAGACTATTGCGGTAAAAGCTACTAGCTTGTTAACGAGGGAAAGAGAGCTTTGCTTTCTAGCAGGAATCTAGTCTGTCTTTACAGCTGCAGTCCACAAAACTCATCATTGAGTGATCAAACAAGGTTTCACATCAAGGTTCATGTGCACAGCTTTTCATCACTATGGTAGTTCTTACATGCTTGTTTTACAGCTATACCTTACACTGCCAAAATTCAAAACTGGAATACTGAGCAAGAAATGAAGCTCACTGAAACCTTCTCCTTTTATTTTCTGGTAAAAGTTCAGCGGGGATCTGTGAATCATTGTTAGCTTGCTACCACTACCTGTGGTCTCCTATGGCAGAATTTTCTTTTTTTTTCTTTTTTTTTTTTTTTTTTCTTCCTCACCTCTTAAGTGGGAAAATTGCTATAGGCTACAGCTAATTAACTTTGGAGGGAGTTCTGGAATTGCAATGGAGTCGGAGGAAAAAAATTGAGAAGGCAAAGCAAAACTCTCAAAAGGATAGGGCTTACAGCTGATAATACTTGCGATCTTGCTTAATGTTTTAGTTTCTTTATGTTTATTTTTTGTTTGCTTGTTTTGTGTTTTGTTTTCTTGGTTGTTTTTTCCTCTGGACTGAAACTAAAATATCCAAACTTCTCTGCAATTTACTAAGGAATCTGTAGTAGAGGTAGCCTAGAAGTGCTCATGGCTTACCAGGGGCTACAAAATTTGATAAATGAAGGCTAGAACCTAAAGCATCTGTGAGAGTATAACCTAATAAGAATATGAAATCACTTCTGATTACATGGTCAGTGCTCCCATGGAGGAAGTACATCTGTCTTGTATGGTAAAGAGTTGTTTGTTACCTGACTACAACTGTATGAGGTCTGTTCTCTGAATGTGCCTTTGATAAGGTTTTATTTCTTAACCAAAAAAAATATAAAATAATGCAGTGTGCCTCTCTGCCTTGTAGTCTGGTGGTTCGGACCGATCCTGATGAGTAAATTGAATGAATGATACTTCCTTCCTCATCTGTGTTTTGTGTAAACAAAGACTGACCTAGTTTAGCCATTAAAGTGCTTCTGGCTTTGAATCCCAAGTGGAAAAGTGGGCTTTTGAGTTTATGGCCTGGCAAAAAGGGAGGTTTCTGCTAACTGCTTCCCTTACGGAGTTCCCGTGTCTGTGCTCCTCTATGTCCCTGTCACCATTGCCTTGACATGACATGCTGTGGGTCCGTGCTGTGATCTGGGCAGGGGAATCTCTTAAGCTGTTGGGACTGTCAAAGGTTCTTTATTGACAAACTCCGATGCAGACGGTGTCGTGAGGAAACGAGGCTTTTATCATTCTGTTTCTTTTGTCTCTGTCTCTGCTTTTCCCTGTTGCCTGCTCATGATTACTTTTTGAGATTTATTAGATTCCAGCAGTTATGACAAATGGATAGGGACCTCAAAGGTATTATAATACTACAAGTACTGAAAACAGACAGTAGACTATGAGAGACTATACAACATGAAATCAACTTCAGTATTAGGCAGCAGAGAATCTACAGGAGCTAGAGGACGGATAAAGAGGAATCTGCTACATCTATCGGAAGAGCTAGAAAAGCTTCAATTGAAACTCTCATCTTAAGTGCTACAGAATGCAGTTCTGAAATATAGCCACAGGGAACCAGGCCTGATAATTTCAATACTAGTAGAACTATGCGTTCTCTATTCTGTGCTGTCAAATGCTTCCAGGTTAAGAAAACAACCAAACAAAAAACAACAAAAAAACCAATGGTAATAATATGGTAGAACCTGTAATTTGAGGCTCTAGATTCCACTAGGTGGCAGAACCCCAGCATCTGTTCTGTGGATGTCTTTCTGTGTCTTGATTCTCCATCCGAGTGTATTGAAAACACTTTTCAGCTGTAGTGTAATGAGAGTAAACATCAGTAGGGATGCTTAGGTGCTGTCCTAATAGGGCTCATATTGGCCATTCTTGTAGGAAACTTGCAAGGCTTTCAATGCTGTATCATTTATTGTTCAGACTTCTACCTCCTCTGAAAAACCTGCTGCTCAAAGCAGTTGCTTGCATTTAGGTGTGAACACGACTCTCTTCTTTCCCTGTTTCTTGATTCAATTGTTGATAGATCAGAAATGAAGAGATGGCATGGTTTTGTTTAAGAGGAGTCCATTGCAAGGACTGGAGGCAGTGGCAGAAGCATGGAGGTGGTGCAAGCACGATTTCTGAGTGTTAGAAGCTTAGCGTTGTAGAGTGACTTGTGTCTGTTGGCGAGGTGTTTGTAGCCGAATAGTTACCACTTGGAAACAAATGTATCTTAAGCAATACCTGATAATAACTGTCTTTAGTAAGGTTCCTGTTCTCTTAGTGCTAGCATTTTACTGCAATGTGCTTGTCATCCACTCAGTGGGGGAGATTATTTTAGCTTCATTTTATTGCTACTTTGACTTACGGAGCATGTGGGAACATGGCTGAGAGCAGCCTAAGAATAGTCATCACCTAATTGTATTTACTAGTAGAGGGCTTCTAGGTCATGGGTGCGGGGACATGATAAATTCTACAATTATGTATGTTTGCATATTTTAATGCTTAGAGTACAGGCCTCATCTTGCATTTGAGAATACACTAGAACCAAGCTAGAAGACATCCAAGTCCTTGTGATCTATAGGTGGATACTTAATAAGCCTGATAAATAATGACAAATCTAAAAGTATTGGTATGGATTTCTTTCTTTAGGTGCTGTATTTTAGGAACATCTGTTTGTTTCAATTTGGAGGATTAATACTGATGAAAACTCAAGTGTCAGATTAAGGTTTTTGAAAGGAGTTAGAATCACTTAACAGAATGTGATGCCTACTCTGAATTTTGTTTACAGTTGACTCTGCTGCACCAGGGCAGTTTAATACAAATGCTTCTGTTCACCTATGAAGAAATATGAAGGGATGCCAGCTTATTTTGTTTGTGGGTACCTGATGGTTAGTTTATAACATTGTTTTGAAGTTCGGGAATAATCATGTGAATGAGAATGACCTTTTGAATGCAGTATCATGGAGGAATTGTACAGGTCTGTTATTTCTCAGTAAGTCCGATTAATAGTTCATATGCAACAAGTTTCTCCTTCTAATTTTCCTCCAGTGTTAGTCAACTGTGCACAACCTTCTTGCTCCTTTGCCTTTCTGGTACACCTGCTGTGCCTACTTGTAACCATCTTTTCCCCAGCTACCCTGCATCGAATCAATACTGTCTTCTGATGATCTTCTTAGGCATGCCCACAGCTCACTGTTCGCTTCATCCTTTGTGGATCTGCTCTGAACAACTAATGAAGAAATTCAAGTGTTATTGCAGCCACTGTCCAGCTCTACAGTACCACTGTGAGGATGTGGCACAGATACTTGGGAACTTCTGCTCTAGGTGGTGCTAGTTGTAACTCTCATTCTTGTCTGGATAGTGTTGTCTTGTTGGTTTGTTTTTTTTTTTAAGGAAATCTTAACTCCTTAACTCCAAGACTGTCAGATGCACACAGTATGGCCTACCTTGAAAAGTTCTTTATTGATACACATCTGAAGCTGATTTGTCTTTGCCTTTCCTTTAGAATTAGTAGTGTTTAACTGAAGAGTCCTTGTGGAATGTGTAAGGGAGTACCAAAGGAAGTACTGTGAAGGAAAGAAATACAGCCAAAAGTTAGGATAGTCTGCAGAAAGGTGCTACTTTGGCTGTGGATTTGTTTATCATAGGAAAATGAGTTAAAATAAAAAAAAAAAACAAATACTAAGAAGTCATCTGTTTTAATGAAAATATGTTCTTACAGATACGCTATCCTGACAGAAATGCGTGAAGCATCTTGCTGTTCAGAATTGTGTATGATTTCGCCGTTCTGTTCATGTTATCTAACTCCCTATAATGACTACCTACAAACTAATATCACAGATCATTCAACAGGCTTTATCTGTGGTGTAAAAGCCATGGGTATTTATGCATAATATAGACTTCTTTTTGAAGATTACTTATCTCTATTGTATGCCTTCAGTTCCTCACTTGAAGTTATTACTTACCTACTTCATATAGTATTTTGAAGATGATATTTCTTGAAAGTTTATGAGGAAGTTGGTGGTTGTGATGATAGCCATTTGAATAGGAAAACTTTTTTGTTTTCTTTGTTCTTGGTTTGTTTTGTTTTGTGTTTTGGTGTTTTTTTTATGTTGGTGTGGTTTGGTTTTGTTTTTTTTGTTGGTTTTTTTTTGGTGTGGTGGTGGTGGTTTTGTTTATTTGGGTTTTTTTGTTAGAACTTGACATTTCTTTAAGAATTGTGCCTAGAAAGCAGTCTTTCTTTCAAAAAGACGTGTTGACTCCGTGCTTCCTTATGCCATGTCGAAAATAGCTGGTGGTTGGACCTTGGCAACTTGAGAGGTCTAATACATGAGCTCTGTGTGATGCTTGGTGAATGTCATTTAAATCTTAATGATGTCATTTAAAACACTGTGCCGCCTAGCATGCTAAACTGGTGATGAAATCAAATTGGTACTAAGCAGATGAACTGTGAGCAAGACTGCCTGGTGGCAGCATCTCAATTTTGTTGACTATTTTGAAATGATTATGATTTCTGATGAAGCTATTGCAGTGAGGTAGGGAGAGAATAAACTTCTTAAGCAAGCCTTGGTAGCTAAAGATTTCAGTGTTGGCAAAGGGGATTACTGGAAAAAATATGTTGTGGACATGTTAAGAAACTGCAAATACTATTTTATTCATAATACTCTAAGCACAATTCAAATGATAGTTGTGGAGTATGCATTCAGAAAGACAATATTAGGGATAAAGGCATATTTCTGTCCTATTGATGAGAGAATGACGAACATCAAAGATGAGCTCTCCTCTGTGTTAGAGGTCTTCCATGGGGTCCTGATGGGCTTTTGTCTGTTCAGAGAGAGGAGCTGGACATCCACAGTGAGAGGAAACACCTTGTACTATCAGCCTTGGGTTATACTCGGCCTTGTTTTGGAGTATGTAAAACACTGTTTAATGTCAGCCTGTAAGACTGGGAGACCTGCCTGCTTGAAGAGTGGCTTGACTTTAAAACACTGTTTTGTCCTGATGTGCAGGATTGTACCAAGACTGTATGAATGCAGTGGGCTTTATTTGGAAAGAGTGTTTCTGAATTTCTGAAATGAGACTCACAGAAGACTGATAGTGCTCGTTTCTATGTTCAAATTGTAGCCATGGTCTTGTCAGCTTGAGGGAGGAGGGGAGAACAATTCAATTATATAATTTTATTTTTTATTTTTCTTTTGCTAGTTTCTGTATGAAGAAGTTTAACTTCAGCCTTGCAGTTCTTTTTCCAGTTCACGGTAGATGTAATTGTTGACTGGGATGCAAGTGTTTAAATTCTTCAGTATAGCTTGATGTGGAATATTATTTTTATATTTCCATACAAGAGTGCCTTTGGGGAGCGATGCATTGGTGTGGTGCCTTGTGTGCCCTCAGTGACTGCTGTCACCCTGGATTGTTGGTTTCAAATTGCTTCGATGACTCTGCCTGGCCAAGAAGCTAGACAATAAAGTTTTCTAGGTACGTCACGCTAGGTTAAGTGAATTAGATTTGGACTGTGCAGCCAGTGGTTCTTACCAGCTCCAGCATGATCCTTTTTAGCAGGTGGATTAAGTCTGTCAGCTCTACAGTCCCTGGCTTCCATCAGCCTTGAGCCTGTTGATTCGTTGGCACTGGATAAGGTAAGTCCCTTAAAAGGGAATTTTTTTTTTTTTAATAAAAAAACCCCACCAAACCCAGAATAATTTTCAGTTAGTTTCTAAGGAAGTAACTGTTGAGTGTTGTGTACTTAGACGTTTATCAATAATGCTGCTATGCTAGGTGATCGTGTTGTGATCATAACTCTCACAGAGAAGTGCTTCTTATCGTGGCTTTTCGAGGCTGGATCCAAGGGGATCACAGAGTATTCAGGAGCAGTACCAGTACCGTGACTCTTCCTCTCATGACCCTGCTTTGTTGTGTTTGGACAGGGCGAGAGACGAAGAACAGGCTGCAGTTACTGACTGCGAGCATTTGCAGAAACTACTGATGGCCGTTCTTCCCCTCTGAGGGGGACAGGCTGGCAGCTGCTCCTTGCTCCTCTCACTCTGTGGGCACAGAACTGCAGCTGATATGAAGAACTGTGCAAGAACAAATGAGCCAAGCAAGAAGCAGGCTTTCCAAAAGATTTGAGGCACTCTGCTTGTGTGTATGAATGTGTTGACCTCCGTCCCTGAGGGTGATGGTAGAATTATTTTCTTTCAATAGTAGTAAGTGGTTGCTGCCTTCCCGGCCTCTTTAAGAATTAGCAAAAGGAGGAATGCTAAATGTGCAGATGCTTTATCTGTGAAAATGTGAAGTATCTTTTATACTCGTGATAGTTTTCTCTCTGTTGTTAAAATTTCATAAATGAACCATGGTTCTTAGCATCCAAAAAAAACCCAAAAAAAACCCAAAACGGTGAAATGCTTGAGACTTCCACTGTCTGTGGCTTGAGAAGGTATCTAGTTATTTGCAGTTCTTACTGTTCTGCAGTGAAGCTTGTGTAGGAGTGGAAGCAGATGACCACTGTCTGAGGCAACTCACTCACCTGCTTCCCCTGCAGTTCTTGGCCACGTAGGAATTGACCTGCATCTCAGTTTTCAGTTCTTAGCCTATAAAACAGGAAATAACAGTTCAAAAGAGGGAAGGAGGAGCTTTAAGAAAATAATGGTGGCTAAGTGTTGAAAACTGTCCCTGACTCACTTTCTAAACATTCATAATGGAAGATTTTGGGTTTCTGATGCACACAGTGTCGAAGCCTCTCAGTAGAGAATACTGAATTTTGTCTTGCTGTAGTTCCAGCCTTTTTGCCTGGAAAACAGGTGCTGAATCATGAGCAAGTGTTCAGTGCAGATTGTGGTATTGATGCACTGTAGTATTCACTTCTGAAGCTTCTATTCTAGCAAATATTAGATTATTACAATCCATGTGATATTGCTGGTAGCTTCTATTCTAGCAAATACTACGTTATTATAATCAATGTGATATTGTTGGTAGCTTGATTTGGAAGCTTCCTCTTGGTTAGTCAATGAACATGATGGAAACTATGAATTTGCTTTAGTTTTCTTGCTCATTTTATCTATTACAGTTTTCTGCCTGTAGTCACTTTGTTTTACATACTAATGTATGTGCTGACTTTTTCTCAGCTAGTAGAGGGAACTTTATATTCTTATGTTTTAGTTAATTCACCTCTAGGGTTAACACTTTAGGAAATTCACTGTTCTCCATAACAAAGTCCTTTCCATTCTAGTCAAGATTTTAGCTGTATTCTGTGCTATTTCCCCAGAAACAATGAAATGTTCTCACTTCAATGTTATGTCAGAATTGCTCCTTGCTAATTGCATGTGGAAGTACACAATAAGTTTTACCACTGTTTCTAATACTTTTGTTTCTACATTTCCATGATCAAGAAAAAAAAAAATAATTCTTAAACCTGTTTTTAGAGTTTAGTTATGAAAACTTTAAAACTATATTTCACTTTGGTTGTTTTGTTGGATTTTTTTTTTTTTAAAAAAAACCAAACCATCCAGTCCCGGTCCCCACCCCAGCAATGGAAAAATCAAAACTTTTTTTCTGTTGCTTCCTTATAGAGAAGAGATTAAACTGAATTAATTCCTAGTCTTTTGCTCTCGCATAGTCATATTTAGATCCTCTGCTGTTGTGCAGCCTAAGTGTCTGCCAGTTAGATTTAATTGAAAAAAAAAAAAGTCAATTTACTTTATTTTCCTGGAGTTCCAGGTTATACAAGAAGCTGTAATTTTTGCTAGATCATCAAGCCTATAATGTGTACTATGAAAACTAAGTGCTGAAATTTAGATCCTCACCTTTAACAAGCATGGTGGGAATTTCCTTGGTTGCAGTCATCAGCTCAGAAACAACCTCATTCTCGTGCCTTTCCAGCACGCTTGTCCTTTTAACATGAAGATAAGTAACATAAATAGAAGTAGTCCACATAGTCTTCTTGACGGTTCTTTTTAATTCCGATGTGAAACACTACATCCTGCAGATCTAACTTCTGGGTATTGGAAGTAATTTTTATTAATTGTGACAGACCACAGAGTAGCATTATCTTTTTCTCATCACTTTTGAAATATAAAATCTTTGATGTGAATGTTAAATACATCTTACTTTTTGTTCATTACTCTTCCCTCCCCCACCCACATATTGTGGACAAATCTTTGCCCATCTTAGTCTTCACCCGTAGTATTTCCACCACTGTTTGAATTCTTTTTTCTCTGACATATTTATACAGATGTAATTATTTTTCATATTTTCACATTGATCAGTATTTCTATTATGATGTGCTTCCATTAGTTCTTACTACCCAATAATGATTCTGTTTTATTTAACATCGGGAGTTTTCGAGTTGCTTTTTGTTATAGCACACCAATAAGAATCCTCTTTGTTTTATGTATTTGTGTATAATGTGTATGATTTCAAATTATTTGTTCGTATATTCTTGTCAACTGATATATTGCTGACTTAATATCAAAATGTCAATTTTAAATACTATCTTTTAAATATATCTAAAGTCTTTTTTTTTAAAAAAAAAAAGAGAAAAAAAAACAGACTGTGTCCCTGTAAGAGTTGAAGAGCAGCACTAAAATATTTTTGAAGTAACATAGTACTGTACTCAAGCTCATTCCTGTCTTTGCATTGCCTGCCTGTTGCCTTTTACTTTCAAAGCTGGTGGTACAGGTAAACACTTCAAAGATTGAGGAAGAGGATGCACTTGAGCTCCCCTCAAAGCACTTTAGAGAGGAAGTACAACTGACCCATCAGTGAAATTCTCTATACAGCAAATGCTGGTAAGTGCACTAAATGAACTGAAAAAAAAAATTGTCTGTGATCTTTTAACTTTAGCAGTCCTGTAATAGGACTACAGTGTCTAGATGAAAATGTATGTTTGCTTTTAAAGTTGAATGGTGCTAAATTAATCATCCTGTCTTTAATTCTTCCCTTCTCTTGTCTTGGATCTACAATTGTCCATTCCTTTCAGATAATCCCAAGAAATTACTTTCCCTAGGCTGTTACCTTTCTTGGCTTGCTTTCTTCCTTGCAGTATGTTCTCCTGTTCCATTCATAGTAAAGATATTTCTCATCAGCAGCTCTACTTATCCACGTACGATCGTAAGGCATAGCTTTTCTAACAGAAGAGGGAAATGTTTCATAAAGTGTGTATGAAAGTGTCTGAGATCTGCACTTAAATCTTAATTAGTTGCTAACGATGTTGAGTGTTTGTTATACTCAAATCATTTTGAATCATTCTGTGATCAGATTTACTTTGTCTTTCTATGATGTGGGGATATGTGATCTGATAGTAGCTAGGTGTGTGTCAGCTGAATGAACTGTATGTAACATACTTAGCTTACTGCAAAGATGAATTAAAATTCATAAGTTTTGTTGAATTTTGCATTTGGAACAGAAAGCAACTTGTCATTTCTTACTACAGCTTAGCTGATAAGTGCTAGCTTGTTAAGACAAGATAATCTTAAAATGATTTAAATAACATATTTGTGTCCTTGGCCTCACTGGAAGTATTGAAAATTTAAAATCTGGCCAGTATTATTCTTCCTTGGTTTCTATTCTCTTATGTTTGTTGTATACAGTATTACAATAACTAGTACTGTTGTTCTAAATAAAACAATATATTTTTCTTTTTTTATGAGCCCTTTCAATAATAAAGCACAATTATTATTTTTTTAAGCTTATTCTAGAGAAATTGTCCTTGTCATAATTTCCTAGAAAAACTTACACAAGCATTTTCAAATGCTTTGGGTTTTGTTTGTCCCTGAATTCATCCTCTCCCTCCCCGACCCTAGAGATCCTAATGCACTTTTTCTTTAGTTAATTCTATTGACTTCAGATGCTTAATTCCGATTAGCTTCAGTAGCTTTACAGGTGTTACATGTTCGTTTCATTGACTGAAAAGTTTTGTGGAAGTTTTGCTTAATTCCCTAATGATTGTATCCCAGTGAGACATGGAATTTTTGTGCAGTTTTCCTTTTTCTTGGAAAGCTCTATCTAGTGGGCTTTCTATCAGGAGATGCTAGAATCATTTCCTTTCAGTATTTTCAAACTGAATTCTTGGTGCTCAAGTCACTGTGTTTTAAGAAAACTGCTGCTTGCTTGTCTGAAAGACTTTGCTTGCATTAACAAATGAAGGAGTGTCTTCTAAAATGCTAGTTGACAACTAGCATCCCCCTTCTGCAGAGCTATTGAACATCCTTGATAGCGTTTTACTCATTTCTGGCTTTTCTAGTGTGGTCATTCCTGGTAAAACTTACCCATGTTGTAGTCACTGATGTAGCTGTAGTGCACTTTGAGAAGCAAACAGGCTTTCTCAGACACAAATGGAAATCTGTGATAACTCCAATAAGGACTAAAGTAAATTAAATGTTACCACTTGGTAGTATTTTGAAGATTAAGGCTCTGAGGAGCTTTCTTCACCCAAAGTTAATTTTAAACCACAATGTAGCTATGAGAAGGCAAAATTCAAGGAACAGAAAAACTCAAGACCTTCTGTTTGAATATTGAGAGGCAACTGCTGCTTCATAAAAACTTATTTCTATGCACTGCTTCTGTCTGAAAACATCTGTACAGAAATGCCTTCCTTCAAGGTGTAGTGTGATACTAGACAAGTGTCAGTATGTGTGTATACTTTTTGTTAGCATTGTGCAAAGAGGCTGACAAATGAAATGGGAAAGTAAGAAATGCAGTGATGCCAGTTAGTGGGAACTTTGGCTAAAGAAATAAGCAGTGGCATCACCAAGAATTGGATTTTTCAGTTACAAAAACAGAAGAGAGAAACTAAAGAGATAATAAAGTTGACAGCTTAAGACCTTGGTGAGAATCAAAAAGGAAAGGTTGAGGTGTGATGGTAGCTGGTGCAGTGCACAGAAAGGTCTAGGAAGTAACAGAAGAGGTGTTAATAACATAACTGAAGAGGATAACTGGGAGATGTGTGTGTGCAGTTTTGAGAAGAAAAAGAGGGAGAAGGTAGAAAAGGTAGTCACTAAGAAAAATCCTAACTCTAGCTGTGGTACTAGGTAAATAAGAATAAGACAGGAGGTTGCAAGAGCCTTGTGTTGCTTGAGAGCAGTTGAGAAGAATGCCTGTCACCGTGAAAGGAGAAGTGTCACTCTTAAGGAAAATTGTCTTTCTGGATGATGAGTTGAATCAGTAACAGGGAAAGTACAGAAGGTACAACTGAGCAATGTGAAGACTATTAATTCTCTGAGGCAGAAAGGTCAGCTGTGGATTGGGAATTTAAGGGCTTTCTTTTCTTTTGATTTTGACAGAAACATGACATCTAACAGAAGAAAGTGATATCACTATCCTGGAAAGCCATTGCAGTGTTAAATACCTGTTGAAGGGCTTTTGGCAGTCTGATGGTTTACAGATGTGTTCAGAGAGCATTTGATAAGGTAGATACTGAGTAGTGGCAAGGTGCAGTCTGTTGGGGTGAAGAACTGCAGTATTATGAGCTTGTTTTCCTGGGTCAACACATCGATGTGAAGAAATGCTCATTCAGTTATTGTAAATATTTGTATGTTGGCTGAAGAGGGGGAGAATGGAGTAGCATTTAAAGTGACTGTTGTGAGCATTGGTTAGGTGTTTGCCTGAAGGTGTTTTTGTGCTCTTATACAGTATTTCTCATATAGTACCTACTGGGTCAAGATTTTTGAACACGAAGCAAAAGTTAAGTCTTTAGCACCCTGGGACGTTTGGTCTGAAACTGTTGGGCTTCATACTTAGTGAGAAATATATTCTTCAGCTTAGAAGTTTTGGAGATACTCAGCTTCTGGCTTCAAACTAGGAACCTTCAGCTCCTGTTCATTTGTCCTGGCTTATTGCATGTGCAAAGGTTCTCTATATCTTTAAGGGTGTTGAGTATTTTGAATGTCAGGAAGAATGGGTATTACTTCTGTTTTTATTCTGGTCTTACACAAGCTAAATAATTGTTCCTTCCCCATTTAATATACTTCTAATGTTTCTTTGCCACATTTTTTTTCCTGTTTATATTTTGTTGGTAAAAGTTTTACCATCATTATGAGGTAGGTTTTGTTTTTTTTTTAAGGGCTGTCTGAAAAATGCAAATACCCAAATGCAGACATCTGACTGCATTTTTTTTTTTTTTCAAAGAAATTAAAGTGTCACATTTTGAGATACCTCTGAGAATACCGTCTAGGAATAGTCCTTGGTAATCTGTAAAGAAGAGACTCCATTCCTTAAAAATTCTCACCTTGGTTGTTGTCTGGGCCATACTCACCTTAAGTGTAGTGAGCTTGTCGGGTGTCTGAAGTCAGTAATTCAAACAGATATTACTTCACTGACATGCTGTCTTTATCTCTGGATTCTTTATTTGGCATGCAGCATGTTTTCTGTGGTTCTGTTTTGTTGGATAATGACAATTTTTCACCCCTCATTCTTAAATAGCTGTAGCTGCTGGTTGCTTACAACTTCATGTAATAATGCTGTGCAGAGCTAAAATAGAAAAAGCTAACTGTTTTTAGCTTTCTGGCTTTACAGAATGTTTTCTGTAAATGATAGTAATATGTGACTGTCCTCAAAAACTTGATATCATTTGTGTGGATCCCTGGGTTATTTTTTATTGTCAACTCCTGAAAGGGACTATTTCAAAAACTTTTATGTAGAGAAACTTTCTTGTAAAGGAAGTTAGCACTGGGGAAAGGTGAACCTCAAATAGAAAGATGATCTCATTCTTATTTTCCCTCATCACCTTATGTATGATCCCATCAACTTTTTGTCTGTAGCTAAGCTTTTTATACCTTTGAGTTACACTGAGATTGAGTTTCAAATGTGATAATGCCAATAAGTTTGGCAGATGAGATGCCTGTCACTTTTACCTCAAAATAAAAACCACTTTTTTTTTTTTGATAAAGCAGTTGTAATACTTGGAAAAAACATGTTAGAGGCATGAAATCGTATGACAACTTTGTCAGGTGTCCTCATTTTAGACAGGTAAATTGTCTTGAATCAGCTCACACAGTTCCTAAAAACACTGTTTTGCACTAGTCAATACATTTTACATTCCTCCTCTTCAAAGACTTCTGAGAATAGATATTTTTTTTTTACCCCCTTTGTGCAGAGATTAGATTAATTTAGCAGATACTTTCATAAAATCCGGAAAATGAATAGGTAAGTATAACATGCTTGCCCACAGCCTTTTAAAAAAAGTTACGTGCATATGATGCAGTTAAAGAATTTATTGATACACAGGTATAGACAGAAGAGTTTAAGATGGATTATAGGCATCAATCCTTTTTACAGTCTTTCCGCTGGAAGCTGTATTAATGGAGAAACATAAGTCCTTTCATATCTGTTGTCTTCAAAGGACAGTAGCCAGTATAGCTAAACACTGCAAGTAGTTGAACTTTTTGGCCTAGCAGCACATCATCTTACTGTAGTGGAAACAGGAAGTCTCCATAATTGCAATGAAGTCCTATTCCTGTGTAACTTGTTATGCCCCATTAAGTTTCAGCTGTCCTCTTAGTGTTTAGACTGTGCAGGTTTTGGATGCATGCCTTGAGCCTGCATTTGGCCTCCCATAACAGTTTATAGCAGCCTTCTTTTTGTTCTAATTTCTTTAGCAGAGGCTCCTGTTTAAGAAGTGTGTGGCAAGGGAGAAAGAGAGAACTGGTAATACACCATTGCTTCTCTCCAGCCTCCTAAAGCCTCAAGCAACTACTTTCCTTTTATTTCTTCTTTGTTACAGTTTAATGATGAAGTTTTTCTAGCTTCTCACATACAGTTTAGTTCTTCATGCCATGGAAATGTAACTGCGATGGAAGTGCATAGGCTAGTACTTCTCTAATGACTGTGATTGACAATTCTTTTGCTTCCTGGTAGGTGGGAGCCGTAACATTTAGTATAAGGACTCTGTTGTAGCTGGAGGAAGACTGCAATAAACAGAACTACCGGTAAGTAATGCTTGCTTCCCTCCCATAAAAATCCTCAACAGTATATGGTGATGATTCTGGAGAAGTATTACTTAGGGATGCATCTTAAACTCTTAAGGGTCAGAGTAGGTAAGAATAGTTATTCCAATTATTGGGGATTTGAAGGACACTTTGAATCCTAAAGACTTCACAGTAGCAGGATTCTTAATCTCCAGCTTGTTTCTCGATTAATAGAACTCAAATACAATGTTACAAAGCGTATTAAGAGTAGAAAATTCACCTTCAGCAAAAATTATGTGACAAAATCAGATGATTTCTCTGTAAAAGGAATACAACTTTTCAAAGTTTTATGACTGCTCTTCAGCTGTATAGCATTTTGACGTTGCAGGCAAATGTACGTTCATTAATTGCATTGTCTCTGATGTGTATTTGGGATGATGTGTTTCATTTCCTTACTCTTTAAAAATACTTAAGATTTCTGGGTGATGATATGATAGGCTGGAGGAAGAACAAGATGCTAGTGTTTGCTTACTGGTATCAGTAAAGCCCATAGCATATTTGTTTGTAGGCAGAGGCAATAAGTGGAGGAGAAAGACTTAGGGATGTTGGTGGATAAAAAACTGAATGAGCCCGCAACATGCACTTGCAGCCCAGAAAGCCAACCGTATCCTGGGCAAACTGAGTAACGTGATTCTCTCCCTTTACTGTGCTCTCGTGAGACCCCACTTGGAGTACTGTGCCCAGCTTTGGGGTCCTCAGCATAAGAAAGACATGGACCTGCTCGAGCAGGTCCAAAGGATGGCCACAAAAACCATCGAAAGGCTGGAACACCTCTGCTATGTGGACAGGCTGAGACAGTTGGGCTTGTTCAGCCTGGAGAAGAGCAGGCTCTGGGGAGACCATAGTGCAGCCTTTCAGTACTTAAAGGGGCCTGCAGGAAAGATGTAGAGGAACTCTATCAGGAGTATGATGATAGGGTGAGGGCTAATAGTTTTAAACTGAAAGAGAGTAGATTTAAGTTACATATAAGGAAGAAGAAAAAAACTTTACTAGGAGCTTGGTGAAGCACTGAAACAGGTTGCTCGGAGAAACTGTGGATGCCAGATCCCTGCAAGTGTTCAAGGCCAGGTAGGATGGAGCTTTGAGCAAGCTGTTCTAGTGAGAGGTCTCCCTGCGCGTCGCAGGGGAGTTGGAATTAGATGGTCTTTAAGGTCCCTTCCAATCCATTCCATGAAGAGAAGTGTGAAATAGTAACACCTACCTATGTTGTCCATCTGTATAGCAGAAAAAAGAGTGGTGCAATTTACGTTCCATATCTGTTGCCCTTTGTATAGCCTTGCAGAACAGGTGACATCTCAATGCTCAATGATGACAACGAATACTTTTACATACAGCATCAGCATTACAGCTCTTTTTCAGTGTTGGTTTACAATAGGAAATACATGACTGGTGGTGATTGCGCTAGAGCTAGCACTAAAAATTACTGGAAAGGTTTCAGAAATCATCCTCGCCATGTTTCTACACTAAGGTTGCCCCTAGTTTCCTAAGAATTTATTTAATTTTGAGGAAATGTACATGATGGTAAGATGCTATGAACAAAACAGGGGTACAGGTGGATTATAAATACCTTATCGCGTGCATTTACTTTAAGACCAGGAGTATGCAAGTGAAATGATTCCTTTCTACAGGATAGAAGAAAGGTTTGTTATAAAATAGAATTGCTGTCCCTTGAATCTTTCAGCAGTGCTCTAGCATGAATTGGAAATATTGGATCATGGTACCTGCCTTAATGGAGTTTTTTATATGCCTCAATATAAACTAATCTTGTAATTTTTTGCAAATGTTGAACTTTTCCTTGACCTCCAGTTGCGTGGAAATGTTGCCTTTGTAGCATTTTACGTTTTTTTTTAAAAAGTATATAGTTGATGATTCATAATTTAATACTTCACTTGTTTTTATTGTCATCAGCTTTTGCAAGTGAGAGTTAATTTTGGCAACATTATCACGTTGTGATAGATTTCCACCGTTAAAGCCTTAAACCATCTGCATGTCTTAAAACCATACTAATGCTTAACCAGCCTTTCTTAACTTCCACTCTGAATATTTAGTGTAGTCTGGTAGCTCAGCAACCATAGAATATATCAAGTTTTCTGTAAGTGTGGAGACTTCCTTCTGGGACCTTTGAAAACGAAATATTATTTCTGCTTCAATTTCTTACTCTGAAAAATGCCATTTCTCTGTGGAGATTGATAAATATTGGTGTCCTCATGTATTTTAGTATCTCTAATAACAGAAGCAGGTGAAGCTAAAGGGCCAGGCTTGCTGTACTCTACAGAGGAGTGGAGTTATCCCACATTTGATTTTAGTGGACAGTTCATTTTAGTGTTACAGGAACTGAAAAGAAAATAGTAAATTGCTACTGAGAAACTATTGGCATCATCTTGGAGCTATTAAGTTGTGTTTAACTTCCATACACTTCCAGTTGCCTGGTAGGAGAAGTATTTTGGCTATATGTGTCAAATAAAAGGTGTGCTAAATACAGGCAAATATGCATTTAGCTCTTAGTTTGCTATGAGCTATACAATGTCCCTTTCACAAACAGTTCATCTTTTGCAGTAATGCTACTGGAATGATGTCCAGTAGTAGTTCTAGCTAGAAATGCCATTGCTCTCTGCTTTGGTGCATCTAGTTAACACTCGTGCAATCTTACCACTTCTAATGGGAACAAAGGGCGTGATATCATCTGCAAGGAGAAACAAACAGAATCAGTGCAAGACAGAGACAGGTCCCTTTTTTTTTTAATCTTTCCTAGATAAGTCTGCTTAATCACTTTCTTCCCTCTTCCTACCCTACTGTGAGTTGTTCAGAAAATAGTAGTGGTAGTATTCTTGCGAGTTTCTGTGCAGCTTTTCTTTCCTGTTCTACTTGTTCCCATGTGTTTCAGAAACTGTATTCCCCCCCTCTGCCAACAGCTGATTTTCCTTCTCAAAGGACCTTAGTGGATATGATTAATACCTTCTACTTATGTGTGAAATGTCCCATATGGAGATGATCAAAAGACATTAACTATGAAATAGTGTATGATGTGCTGTGGGAGTACCTTAGTTACTGATACTCCATTGGCTGCACAGGGGAAAATAGTCATCTGAGTAGTAATGGATAGCTTTTAGGTAATTATAGCTAATGGTGGTTGTTATAGCTAATGATGGTTGTTATAAATTATGCACGGACCTTAAAGAGATAAAATCCTCCAAGACTAGAAATTGTTTTAAGTGTGTATTATACTTAGCATGTTGAAAAACAAGACAACTGATCAATTACGAAAAACTTCTGGAATCACAGAGAGATTTCAGAACAGGCACTATAAAACACTTGGTGAGTGATATGCAATGAGAAGTAGTACTACGGTGTGAGTTAAATAAAACTCCAAATCTGAAATTTTCTGTAATGAAGGATGCAGCTAGCTTCGTAAGAAACCTGAAATGCCCACTGTGACTAGTACATTGGGTTGAAAGAACATTTGTTCAAGAGAAATCTGACACCTTACCAAGAGGATTGTTTAGAGTTAAGAAGTAAAAGTAACTAAGTAATAAATTTTCAACTCTAATGGTTGCAGACTGCTTTCCAGGCAACTGGATCCTGTGTTTGACCACCCTTTGTATGATGAATGTTTTCTTTGTCTGACTGAAACATCCCTTGCCACAGTTTGTGACCTCGCTGTGTTCACCTTCCTGATGGGCACCTTTTGGAAGAGTTGGGTGCTGCCTTCTTTGTAGCAGCCTCTCAGGCATGTGAAGTCACTGGTTAGATCCACTTCAGCCTCCTCCTTGAAGCTGAATGATACTGTTTCTGTTGGCTTCCCCTTTTATGTTGTGTGCTTCAGAGCCAGTTCATCTTGATGGCTCTTTAGGAGTTGCTGCAATGTATCAGTACGTTGTGCTGCTAGTAACAGGTCGCCTGCTGGATATCAGGTCTGTGGTCACTGTGCTTTAAACCTGACAGCCTACCAGGCTATTCACTCACCTTGCAGTCTGTCCGTCCCATCCATTTTTTACTTCTTTGGTTACAAAGACGTTATGAGGAACGCATGTTGAAAGCCTCGTTAAAGTTAAGGTCAATGACTGCTGCTCTCCCCTAATCCACCAAACTAGTCATTTCATTGTAGGGAGTGATGAGGCATAGTTCAATCAATGGTGGTTTTTCCCAGTCACTTACTTCATTTACCTAGAGGTGTCTTCCACAATGACTTGCTCCGTATTTTTGTGAACTGTGGAATTCTGGTTGTTCGGTTTACCCTTAGCTGTCTCCAGCTTCATCTTTCTCAACCCTGAGATAGTCCTTCATCCTCAGGAATGTGCAGTGGTAGAGACCCAGGAGGGCCAACAGACCTTATCAGGAACGACTGAGGCAAAGGAGACGGAGTAAAGCAGCCTCTCCTATATGTTTTCATTGTTAAATCTTTGATTCATTGGACAACTGCCCTTGCTTTTGTTAATCTCATTTTTGCTGCCAACGCAAAGTCCTTGTGGCTTTTACCCTCACTACTAGTCTCAAATTCAGCCCAACCTTGGCTTTCTTAATTTCATCCCTGTGTAACTGAACCGTATCTCTCTATTTCTCCTGAGTACCCCAACTCCACTTTATTTTCAGTTTGCACACAGTTAAGGAATTCAGGAAGTGTCTGGGAAAGATTTGATTTGTTTTTCTGTTCACAGATTTGGGCTATTATATACTGAATATAACTCCGTAGACTAAGAAAATCTTGTTCCTTTTTACAAAGGCAACAAATTTTATGAAATAGTTTGCAGCAGTGGGGTTAACTATCTTTCAGGTACACAAGAAGCAGGAAAGGGCCTTTTCCAAAAATCAACTTTAAATATTCATTGTTGTCTGTCCTTGTTCTGAAGATGCTGATATGTTCTCTTCCTTGATGAAGTAGTATGGAAAAAAAATACTTATGGTTGAAGTACAAATAAAAGCTTTAGAAAACCAGAGTTTGATTAAGCTTATTTGTAAATTCTTACATTTTTTTATTATTTTTTTTAAGTCCTAGTGCTGAGAATTTGGGAGTTACTTGCTGATAGCAGTCCTAATTTGGGTCGGTTTTTCTCAGCAGAAATCAGTTTTATTCCAGTACAGTTGTGAAGCCCTACAGAATAAAATTACAATTGTTTGTAATTTTAAGTCTTCTCTTTTTTTTCATGCTTTCCTAGTAAACTCAAACATTCAGAAAGTTTTAATATTAACATTTTGTACTGAACGTGTGCTGTTCTCAATGAAGGCAAGCAAGAGAGTGATTTTGTGCTTGGGTCTGTGCCCAATAATCATTGCGGGGCAGAGCAGCACTTCCCACAGTCATTTTCTCTGGAGAAGGTCCGGTTTGGAAGCATCTTTGAGACTTCTCCCATGGAGATCTCCCACCTTCTGTATACACTTGAGGAAAGGATTTTGTGCTTTGTAGCTATTCTGCACTTCGATTTTTGTATTGACTTGGTGATCTGTAGTCTCCTCATTGGTTTTGTTTGCTATAACTTACTACAACGTCACATTTTTCGTACTTACTGTATTAAGTAGGTGATGGGAGTTGTAGAGGAGATTCACGAATCGTATAATATCAAGCAAGATAGGATAGAATAGGTGGCAAGAACATTGAGGTTTGTGGCTTTTTTTCTAGTCTTGGTGTTTTTATAACGTCAATTACTTACTACTTTGTCAAGCAATATTGATGAATCAAGTCTGCTTCAGCAAGTGTTAATGTAATAAAAGCAGCATTTCTGCTTTACCTGAAACTGAAATGCTCACACATATTGGAAAGCAAAGGAAGTATAATGAAGGGCAACACTAAATGCTCAAATATTGAATGTAAGAGTACCTGTGTATTAGGGTACTGCATCGTGTTGATACAGTAGGTTTTTGTATTGTTCAGTGTTCTGGAAATGGTGATATACAGTGTATGTATTAAAGTTTCCACATGATTATGAGCTGAATAACTGTGCAAGAAGTGTATTATGTGTCCAGAGAAACTAGGAATATGTAATAAGATCTTCTCTGAAATTTTCTGTCCATACTGTTTATATTTTAGAGAGAGGCAAAAGAAAGGAAGAAAGTTGAAATAATTATTGGGAGGGGAGGGGGAACAACTGATCACTTAATGAACAATGTAGTGATTTTAAGTTTGTTGGGATACAGCTGCAAGGACATACTGTAGTTAGGTCATTTGATCTGTTTAAATAGCCATTGCGCACTGGAGCAGAAAGAAGAGCTCTTTCCTGGAGCTCTGCAGAGAGTCATCATCTTTTTCATCTTCCTTCCTTCCTTTGCTATTTTTTCCTACTTCAATATATATACCTTTCACCTTTCATTTATTTTTTAATAGTCAGTTTCTCTTGTAGTGATTTCTGTGCACAGAGGAACATATGAAGATTTCTCCAATTTCAAAACTCCCTGTATTTTTTTTGTTATTAAAGCAGGCATGTTTAAATGTAGGTAGTAATCATATTTTTAGCATAAAGAACAATACCTCAATACCTTCTTACTCAAACTGCAACAATCAGATCTAGCAGTGACTTGCAGTGAAAGAATATTCTAGGAACCGCATCATTCAAGGAAACTTGACACTTGTATTTTTACTATGTCCTCAAAATGTAGTTTTTCATGCAACTCTGTTATTCATTAATTATAAATTCTTCTGTGGCTTCTTAACAGGAGCTCTTGACAGTTTAATTGATAGTTAATCATCTTAAAAGTGTACTCCAGTTTTTTGTTTCTGAATTTTTATAGAAGAATATTCATGAATGAAAGGAGCAAAAGCAGCAAAGTGGAATGTTTCTGGGAAGACAAGCCAGGCAGCAATGGAGAAAAATACTTAGGACTAATTTAAAGGATTTTCCCATTAAGTTGCTAATCATGTCAGCTTTCACCTTGTGCTAAGAATACAAATATGGAGAATATAGTACTACCTATACCAGGTTTGGCTCTGAAAGAAAAATTAATGAATTACTGGCATCTGGATGCCAGTTTCCTAGATACTTAACTAAACTAAGGGGATTACAGTGTTTACAAGGGAATTCTGAATGCTCTTAAATTTGGAGTGGTAATTCCAATAGGGTTATTAATTCTTATCAGTAATTTTAGTATGTAGAATTTAGCATAGTTTTGCGTTACAGCATTTTCAAACACCAAGTGCTTGTATTTTCAGCCAGAAGATAAACAGTCCAATCTGACCTCCAGTTTAAAATGACAAATTCTAGCCAGTGAAACTTAACTAAAAAGATAAACAGCAGGATGATCCAGGTAGATGAGAGGAAGGCTGTGGATGTGGTCTACCTAGACCTCAGCAAAGCCTTTGACACAGTCTCCCACAGCATCCTCCTGGAGAAGCTGGCAGCCCATGGCTTGGACAGGTGCACCCTACGCTGGATTAAAAACTGGCTGGATGACCGGGCACAGAGAGTGGTTGTGAATGGTGCCACATCCAGCTGGTGTCCAGTGACCAGTGGTGTCCCCCAGGGTTCAGTACTGGGCCCAGTTCTGTTCAACATCTTTATTGATGACCTGGATGAGGGGATCGAGTCTACTGTTAGTAAATATGCAGATTACACTAAATTGAGGGGGAGTGTCCATCTGCTGGGGGATAGGGAGATGCTGCAGAGGGACCTGGACAGACTTGATTGATGGGCTGAGGCCAATGGTATGAGGTTCAACAAGGCCAAGTGCAGGGTCTTGCACTTTGGCTGCAATAACCCCAGTCAGCGCTACAGACTAGGGGATGAGTGGCTGGAGAGTGGCCAGGCAGAGAGGGACCTGGGAGTACTGGTTGACAACNCACTTAGTGTCATGGTCTAGCTAGGTGTTGTGGTGTTGGGGTCATAGGCTGGACTTGATGATCTCGGAGGTCTATTCCAGCCTCAACAATTCTGTGATTCTGTGATATGCAATAGCCAGTGAAAATATTCAAATGCAATACATACCATAAACCATAGCACTCTCTCTTATTGTTTCCAAAATAAACTTTAAATTGAAATTCAGACCTTACTCTAAGATCAAAATTGGTGTTCAGGCTAGCTGTTTTCAGAACATGTAATAAAACAAGTATGATGGGTAACAAATTGCTCATAGATAACGTTAAAATTTGTCCCTAGAATAATTTTAACATTTTAGAGAAGCAAAGATCATTTTTGTACTTGTGATGGCTTTGCTAGTCTGGATGCCTTGAGGTAGAACTGTCTTGCTCTATGCTTACAGTGAGTGTTCTGAAACACCGAAGTTTTCTCTTTGAAAATAGGTTATGTAAGAGGACAAAATACTAACTTAAATGAACTTGTGTGCCACAGGAAGTCACATCTGTGTGGTGAAGTGTTAAGATTAGTGGTTTAAAATCAAACTTGCCTATTATGTATTGCAGTTTTACTTTCCAACTAGGCAGTTTTCACAGGCTTCCTGAGCCATAGCGTATCTTTCCAAATCTCCACCAAGATCCAGGGAAGATTTTGTTGTCTTTCTCACATCTATGGCTTGTCTGTTCACCTGTTCTCTGCTTTCTCAGGTGTCTCCTGTGCACTGGGATCCTGGCTTACTATGTCTGTGCCTGCTGTCTCTTCCTGGGACTGCAGCAGCTTCCCCTGGATGGGTATGTTTAGCTGCCTCCAGGCAAAGGGGTGCTTTTCCCTTCTTTTATAAGATCTCGATGGAAAGAGTTTAACAGGCTGGACAAAGTAAACAGGCAATCTTCCTCTTAGCTATTCCACCTTACTCAGAGTTTACCTAATGAAAGAATAACATACTCGCCACTGAGTGCTAAAAGTGTGCTTCTGAGTACTGTGCACTGCTGTGGGGATACCCATCCATGCTCTGAAATACCTGACCTGGATACTGGAAGAGCATAGCTGTCTTCATGAGCACTTGACAGGTTAATCTGTGGTGTGCTTTCTCTCTGATGTGTCTGTATGGGAAACTGGCAGAGCTCCTCAGCAACTGGCGATCTGCCTTAGATTACTGCGGTAGCCCCACAGCTCTCCAGCTTATGCTTCACCACAGGGTAGTTGCTTTGTGGTGAACCATAGGAAGTCTGACTTGAGACCATTGTCGGCTGCTGTTCCCAATGCTGGTACAGCTCCAGAGGTGAGAGAGGGACAGAGCTAATGCAGGGTGGTGCAACTAGTGAGGCCAAGGCAATAAATCTAAATATCTGGTATTTAAAATAGAACATATCTTTTCCCATTGTGAATTTTCTCTAAGGCTTTGTAGTAATGGCCCACTCCTAATATATTTCTGGAGGAAATTTTCCCTTCATAAGGTATCATCATCTTCAGCCAAAGCTTGAATTTTCCCTGTTGCTGTTAAATATGAGATGAACCCCCTCCAGCCTCTCCTGTGCTGAGGACTTATGTTCTCTTTCAGTTGCGCATACTCAGCCATTCTGGCCTCCCACCCTGTCATTTGTCATACTGTATCAAAATGCATACTTACCCGCTGATTTGGCTTGACAGCTTCATTTTAATTGAAATTTAGCTGATACAACTACACAGGATTCTTGAATTTCAGAAGGGAACAATTTTAATATTGTATCATCAACATAATCTTGTACCTTAGTAATTTGCTCATGAATAGTTCTTTCACTTTGTTTTATCCACAGCATGCATTAACAATGGACATTTATTCTTTATTATGAGTCATAGTAATCAAGTGTAGCAGTTAAATAAGTTGATCAATGTGGCTAGTGATGTATACAGAATAGGTTTGGGTTTTGTTTGGGTTTTTTGTTCTTGTTTGGTTGTTGGGGTGGTTTTGTATGACAGCGTAATGTGTGCCTGGCTGAGGGGTTCAAATTGCATTTGGGGTTATACAGTGTCAAAACAAAAATATTTTTCTGTCCGGCTTATACAGAAATGAAGGAATGGATGCCAACAAATGTGTAACTACAAAGAAACAGTGAACATTTTACTAGCATGGAGGCTAGCATTGGAAATATACTATTGTAAAGATTTCTATTTGTTATCTTAGCAGGAGCTTAATAAGGTTCTAGGCAAAACGACACTGTAGGACAGTCTAATAATCTGAGAGTGGCAGCCACACTTCATTTTGGAAGGGAGATTGTCCATTTGTCCTTTAGCCTTGCTCTCATCTTTACTTATCTTTTTTTTTCTTTAGATTATGGTTACAATGAGACAGGAATAACATATCTGAATAATTATGCTACTTGAATATTCACCACTTGTTTATTAAGCAGTGAGCAAGTTTAAAATATAGGTTGCTTTTTTTAGGGCAGTGAACTAAACCTTGCCTTAGGTATTGTTACCTGTGCACTCTACTTGTTTTCCTTTTTTTTTTACTTGCTCTGCATGTGTAGCTCCCTTCAGAATTAGGAATATGTTTCAGGGAAATTAAGGTTAAATAATACTATCTTATAGCTCTCCTGGTACTTTTTTTGTGAATCAGTTCGGGAACCTCACCAATGATAACTAGCTTGTGCTGTTAGGAAAAGATTTCTATATGTGTTTGGAACTTTTTTTAGAACTGAAAAAATTCTTTCTGCCTTGTAAGGAAACTTCAGTGTGTCTAGTGTATAAAGAAAGTCTTATTGGTTATTTTTCTTACAAGTCTGTAACAGGAGAAAAGATGCCTTTAAATGGGATGGACGCATTGGTTTGAAAGATGGTGTAGCAGATCTAGAAGGTGCAAGCCGAAGCTGAGAAAAAATCTCATTAATGATAAAGCTCATAAAGCTGTAGATCTCTCTTCTACCACTTGCAGCTTCAAAGTCAAGAACTAGGTATCTTTCTAAAAACTTCT
Organism: Baryphthengus martii; assembly: GCA_013396935.1. Classification (NCBI taxonomy): domain Eukaryota; kingdom Metazoa; phylum Chordata; class Aves; order Coraciiformes; family Momotidae; genus Baryphthengus; species Baryphthengus martii. Next base: position 57,296 of record VWZK01011084.1, read on the forward strand.
GGAGCTTAATTGGAGACAATAGCTGCCATGATTTTTTTTTTTTGTGTTGCACAAGTCAGTTTATATAATTAATACTGATTCTTCTTTTTGGTATTAAAATAGTTCAGGGAGTCATGTTTATGAAATATTATAAAGTTTATTTCAATTAAGTGTAGAGGGAGGGAGTCATGTGCATGGGCTACATTAGGAAAGACAAGAAAGTTGTCTGGACTAGTCGGGATGGGTTCACTAGGGTGAAGTCAAGCTTGACCAGCTTCGATCACCTTCCCTGGTAAAATGATTGGCTTGGTAGATGAGGGGAGAGCAGTGGACAGTTGTCTATCTCGACTTCAGTGAGGCTTTTGGCACTCCCTCCAATAAGATCCTCATAGAAAAGCTGATGAAGTATGGGCTGGATGAGCAGACAGTGAGGTGAAAACTGGCAGAATGGCCAGGTCCAGAGGGTGGTGATCAGTGGTGTAAAGCCTAGTTGGAGGCCCAGAGGACAATACTGGGGTCTACTCCTGTTCAACATCTTCCTTAATCATCTGAATGATGGGGCAAAGTGGTGATACGGAATTCGGTGGAGTGGCTGATACACCAGTGGATCATGCTGCTACCCAGAAGGACCTCAACAGGCTGGAGAAATGATTTGACAGGAATCTTATGAAGCTCAATGAAGAGGAGTGCCAAGTCCTGCATCTGAGGAGGACAAGCCACTTGCACCAGTATAGGCTGGGGTCCACCCAGCTGGAAGGCAACTTGGCAGAAAAAGTTCTGGCTGTCTTGGTGGGCACCAAGTTGACCATCAGGCAGCAATATGACCTTGCAACAAAGAAAGCTGATGGTGTCTTAGCCTGCATTAGGAGCAGTGTTGCTAGTAGGTGAAGGGAGGTGATCCTTTCCAGTTATTCAGACTGGATGAGGCCTTGCCTTGAGTACTTTGTCTGAGCTTCCCAGTATGAGAGAGACATGGACATACTGGAGAGTATCCAAGGATGGGCACAAAGATGATAAATGACTAGCATCTCTCCTTTGAGGAAAGGCTTGAGAGAGCTGGGACTGTTTATCCTGGAGGAAAGAGGTCTCAGGCTCAGAGGGTATCTGTAATAAAATATGTAGAAACATATAAAAAAAACCCCAAAGTATCTGAAGAGAGAATGTAAAGAATACTGAGCTAGGCTCTTTTCAGTGCTGCCAAGTGACAGGACAAGAAGCAATAAGCACCAACTGAAACACAGAAGATTCCCTGTGTATATGAGGAAACACACTTTCACTACGAGGGTGACTGCGCACTGGCACAGGTTGCCAAAAGAGATAGTGGAGTCTCCATCCCTAGATACTCAAAAGCCATCTAGATATGGTCCTGAGCAGTCTGCTCTGGATGTCCCTGGTTCAGCAGGAAGGTTGGATCAAATGAACTCCAGAGGTCCTGTCCTGCCTCAACTACTCTGTGATTCTGTGAACTAAGACACTACAGTTTCATAAAACCACTTGTTTAAAAAATATATATATATATATGGGCCTTGTAGAATAGTCCCTAAGTGTGTCTCAGCTCATAATGTGATTTTTATTTTAAATTTTTCACCAAACTAGAGATACTTTTATTATATGTATGGAATATTTAACAATTCAAGCCCCAGAGTTTTACTCTAGTTTGAAATTGGAGAGTGTGTATTTCTGTCTTCCTGATTTAAACAGAATAATATCACTTGTCAACCTCTGCAAGCAAGTTGTGTGAGACAAACGAATATTTTAGCTTGTATGGTAATATTTTAGCAATGCCCAACCCTACCTTAGTCACAAAAATATTGACTTTGTTTTATGAAAGAGAAAATGAATTTAATTTCTTAAAAAAAGCCAAACACAACAAATGAAACTCTCCTTGGAAGGGCTTTTATGCCCTCTCCTTCTCTCTTTGAACTTCTGTATAGATCCTTGAGAAAGAGGATGTGTAATTTCTGTTGCTTGGCTGAAAAAGATGCATTGTTTACCACAGGGGAAATTTTCCATCGTGAACTCATAATGGCATGTAAGATAGGAAGGTACTCCTTGGATTGTGCCATTTGCTCCTTTGAACGTAAAGACTGTCAGTCTTTAGAATTTATGTCAGCACTGCTTTTAAAATAAAGACTCAAGGGTTTTGCTTCATTCAAAGAATTGTGGGCTAGGAGGAGTAGGAATTGTGGGCTAGGAGGAGTAGGAATTGTGGGCTAGGAGGAGTAGGAATTGTGGGCTAGGAGGAGTAGGAATTGTGGGCTAGGAGGAGTAGGAATTGTGGGCTAGGAGGAGTAGGAATTGTGGGCTAGGAGGAGTAGGAATTGTGGGCTAGGAGGAGTAGGAATTGTGGATTTTTCTATTAGGCTACAATTGAGAAATTGTGATACTCATGAACCAAGTGTGTGAATTTCATCTTCTGTTATCTTAGCATGCGTCCACCTTAGTGTTTTCAGATTGGAAGTGTTCTATTGTATAAAAATACTAATGGTACATTCTGCAATAAATGATACCTTTAATACCAGTGTTACAATGCCATTAGTATTACAGGAAAATGACCGTTTTCGAAAATAACTTTCATATATTTTTTGAAAGGTTATTGCGATCTTCTGCTCCCAAACCTTGGAGGATGACGATATTAATTATTAATCCTTAATGTGGCTTGATTTTTGTGTTACTGCCATTCTAATTTGGAAGAAAATGACTCTTGATAGAATGTCTCACTTGTATACAACGTTTATTAGCGCATATACTCCCTTCATCCTGGCCAGGTTTAAATTTCAAAGTCCAATTGAGACATATTTTTGTCCTGTTTCAGAACTGTAGGAGTGTTAACCATGAATTCTTTCCTGATGAAGTACAGTCTTTCAAACAAAATGTTTGTAAATACACATAAAACATTCTCTGAAAAAAACGTTTAAGAGAAGGCAGAAGAACAACAGGTCTTGCCATTCAAAATTAATTTTCCCAAGTAATTACATGGCACAGAAATACAGAATAAGAGCAAGAGCGCCTTTTTTTTTTTTTTTTTTTTT
>VWZK01011084.1:60335-94606 GCA_013396935.1 Baryphthengus martii
TTCTGCCTTTGGGAGTTTGTACCTCTCTTCCCTGCTGCTTTCCATCAATGTCCTACTTTGCTTCAGCAATCTTCTGGTGCTTTTCTGGTTCACTGGAAGTGCTGTGGAGTTTAGCATTTTGACAGTGTGAAAATCCTGACTTGCACAGTAGACTAAAGCTTAACTTTCTTTTAATATAATGATAGCTGCTTTAAATTCAAAAAGGTGAAAGATACTGTAAAGCTTTTTAGAGTGATCTGCATTGCCCCATGAAGTGCTTAATCCTTTAATTCATGGAGCTAATTTAAAGCTAGGGAAATCTTGAAAAAGTGTTTTTAAAAATGCATTTCATTTCATACTGGCTTTCTCTAACAAGAGAACTTCAGCAGAATGAGAATAATGTTATATCACGTGACAAGCTCCCTACACACATTTGCTTCCTAACTAGCCTTCCTAAAGCCTCATTGAGGAAGGTGTGTGAATCAAGTTGCACTCACTTTTTTTTTGGTATGCTTTTCACAGGATAACTTTTAAAAGCATATGGTTAAGTAATCATCTGCTACTTTTCTGTGTTAGAATATTTGGAGATTGACAAAGCTGCTGCTTGAACTAATGAGTGCGCTTGAGCTTCTATTCTTATAGTAAAAGGCCTTCAAAAAGTAGCGTTGTAGAAGAGTCATAAAGACCTTAAAGCTGTCCCTTCAAACAGCGCTAGGAGCTGTTTAATCTGACAGTTAATACTGGGTGCTTCCACTATGGAAAGTTTCTTCCCTCTGCTGGTTGAACAGCTCCAGCTCTGTCACCCCACTTCGCACTGACTCTTCATATCAACCTCTCCCAAACCCTCCACTAACATCTCTTCTATACTCCAGCTTTTACCTTCTCCCGTACTCTTATGTATGAATTGTGGCACAAATAGCGTTCATAGATAATATGTCTGTATCTCTTCTCTCTAATTCTAACCTACTTAAACCAGTCTTTTCATAGCAAAGACTTTGTACAGTGTCTAGCAGCACTGCAGCATACTCTCAGCCTTGGCATAGTTATTAGCATATAAACATAGATTTAGTATAAAAATAACTTATAATGTTAAAAAAAGGTTAAACTCTTCCTTTCTGTTTTGTCCTTGCATCTTACTTTAATTTCTCATGTCTCTGTCTGGAAAAAAAGCCCTCCAAACTTTGCATGTTCGTTGTCAGTACTATATTTGTCCTCCTTTTTTGTTGTTTTTTTCCCCACATGTGGAACAATATTTTAACTTGTTCCCATTTTATACTGTAACAGAGTACTGTTATACATAGTAAAATACAGTAATACCTGTTCTTTGTAAGTGTTGAAAAGTTTGCTGAACTATATGCATTAGATGGGTTTCTGATAGGTATTATTATGATCCATTGTACCTTTTTTCGTGTGTCAAAAGTACGGAGTTGTTGCACTGTGGTTAATAGGGAAACCGGGGAAGATGATCAGGCTGTCAAAGGACTCATTTACCTTTGTGTGTTTCCAGGCATGTCCATGGCATTATGTCAGCATGGGGAAATTGGGTTCATAGTTTAGATACTTCAGCTGGATGCCTCAAATTAAGTGCATCTAGGTAGGACAGAGCTCCTGATTATTGTTACACAGTGTTGTGTTTTACTTTTTCCTGTCACTTTCTGCATCTTTCATGGCACCTGAATTAGGCAAAGAAAGATGCATAGTATGCAATTAACAGCTGAACATCTGATGATTGTCTGCCAGATATTTTTAAAAGGCAAAAAAAGTATTGAATTAAAAAACAGGCCAACAACAAAACAAGCCCCAGCCAACACAAAAAAAACCAACAAACAAAACCAAACACATGCGCCCTGCCCCCCCCCAAAAAAACCAAAACACCAACAACCAAAAAACAAACTCAAAACCCCTATGAGCAAAAAAACCTCCTTCTCTACTTTCATGGCTTTCAGGTCACTAGTTACTTGCAATAATTGAATACTGGGTTTTACTCCTCTTTACTCCTTACCTTTTAGGAGCTTTTTTCCTATATTTCAAACTCTGTCCTTGCTTGACTGGAAATGGCAAGAAGTTTAAAAGCTGTTAGGTAGAGGTGTTAGCAGATTACATAAGCTTGGGAAACTTAAATCAGCTTGTTTTCAAGCCCTGGCAAGAAGTGCCAGTACCACTTCTCTGCTCTCATTTCTTTGAAGAAATCCAAGTTGACATTGAAATGTGATGGGTTTTCTCCTTTAATAGTAAAGTCTGGGGATGAAAAACAAAAAGTTCTGAGTTAAAGGGCTTGGTTTGCTAGCTAAAAGCAACCAAATTAGGATTTCAGAGGGAAATGGTAAATAGTGTTAATTACATTTTGTCGTTAGAAATTGTGATCAAGACTTTTGATGCTTTCTCATTCCATCTATATAGTCTTTCAACACAATGTACTTTTTATTTTTAAAATTTAGGAAATGTCTGTGAAACTTGTGATTGTGTTTTAAAGAAAGCCAAAAAAATATCTGAAATGTGCTTGAAATCAGGAGCTGAAGGATACTGTGATGAGTGGGCTTTCAGACCTAGTGACTGTGTGGCAAACTGTAAATAGGCTTATTTTATGACTTTTTTTTCAAATGCAATAGGCTAATGCTGTTTAAAAAAAAAAAAAAAGAAAAAAAAAAAGAAAAAAAGAAACCCAACCTAAAAGCCCTCTTGGTTGCAATTATCTTGACATAGATGATTTCCAAACAGTGAATGTTTTCAATTCGTAAAGGCAAGCAACCTCTGTGGACAATCCAGGCCTAAAAAAAAAGCTAGGGATTCTATAATAGGCAAGTGAGTAGAATACTACATTGGTCTCTTGAGAATATGCAGTGGATATCTATTACTATTCCCAATATTATCTATGGGAAAACCTCTCCAGAGAGAAAGAGCGTAATGCACTGCATAGACAAAATAAGAGAAAATTAGCCAAATCAAGTAAATGGGGGAGAAGTATATCTAAACAGGGTTCAGTGCCACATAAAAACACAGCTCCTAAATTGCAGTGAATGAAAAGATCTAACTTTTGTTCACAAGGAATATATATATATATATTTAAAAAGTAAAAATCTATCTCAAGACAGGAGAAACGGATGAACCTCCTGTTCCAGAAAGGCTGAAACAAACCTTCTGGAATCAAATTTGAATCCAAGATGCTTCTTCTTGTTGTCAGTCTGTTTCATGTTCATGTTTTCTGATGAAAATATGTGCAAATCTTAGGGTATACCCAGGCACCTGAGAAATGTTCCAGCCAGGGCAGCCCAACTGCTTGTAGGTGTTCTGGGGTTCCTGCCATACAGAGGTAACTGGCACTTTCAGAGAGAAGTTGTTCTTCTGGAGATTAGAAGTTGTACAGTTACAAAAGCCTTCATTCTGCCTCCTATTTCCTCCTTATTTTACAATTGCTTGTTTGTTGGATCTGAGAGATAAGTAATTTACAAGATTAATTGGTTTCATAACTGAATTTGGATTCCAAGGATTCTGAAATTGCAGGAAACTATTCATGCAAAAAAAATGCCTTTGTGTCATTGCTAAATAGCTCTATAAATATGAGACCTGATTGGTTTTATGACTGTAGCTTTTAAACAAATAACCCATCTGTCTTCAAAATGATTATTTATTTTAAAACATTTAGAGTGAGATTGATTGTAAAAGGTGATTAAGATGTTTTTATCTAATATTTTTCAATACAGTATATAGAATTTAATTAAGATATTGCTATCCAGCTGTCTTCTACATGGAAGAAAATATTTTCTTTGTATACTTGTTTAATTAACAGTAGTTATTGGCAGTAGATCTATTGAAGGTTTATACTGTATATACAAAAAAAGGATTAATAATTTTATGTGTTTAAACCAAATTTTATAAACAAACTCCTACATTCCTTGTCATAGAGCTTAGACTGGTAAATTTCATGTGTCTTTTTATGTTGATAGATCTCAAGGCCCAAATTGTGATAGTATGTCATAATGGACATACTTGGTGGTGCAGTGTGGCCCTCTATAATTTTCTTCTGGCATAATTGGATTTTGCAATTGGTGGTGGTGGTGGAATATTTACATAAACAAATGCCCCTTGCCTTTCCCCAAAGTCCTTGCTTCTTTCAGGTGCAGCATGTGTGTGTTTTATTTTGGCTTTCTCCTAGAAGGCATTAAGTAATCTGGAGAAGACTGATTTGAGATCTCCTTAATGTTTACAAAGATCTTAAGGGTGGATGTCAAGTAGAAGGGACCAGTCTCTTTTCAGTGATGCCCTGTGATAGGACAAGGGACAATGGGCACGAAGTGGAGCCCAGGAAGTTCCACCTCAACATGAGGAAAACCTTCTTTACTTTGAGGGTGACAGAGGACTGGTACAGGATGCCCAGAGGAGCTGTGGAATCTCCTCTGTAGACTTACAAAACCCACCTGGATATGTTCCTGTGTGGCCTGCCCTAGGTGATCCTGCTCTGGCAGGGGGGGAGTTGAACTTGATGATCTCCAGAGGTACATACCGTTCTGTGATTCTAAATCACATAGACATCATTGTTTTGCTGTAGATTGACATCAGTATGGAAATGTTAGCTCATAAAATACTGATTTAATTTATTGGATGCAGCTTTCTCATAGTTTCCTCTCATTAATTTCTATCTGTTGTTCATGAGATTGATTGATTCATATTTAAACTGAAATCCTCATATAGCTGTTTATAGTTGGAATGCTTCCAGGAATTTATTTTGGATAACATCTTTCATTTTATTAAAAACACACTAGACAGCAATTTCTAAGCTTGGGGTAAATAACTTGATTTCCTTTAAAGTTTGAAACATATTTTCTTAGAATTTAGGATCCAGTGAGCTTGACCTATCCCAAATTTCTTAAATTTAATTTTGCTTTTTGTTTCACTTTGTTTATAGGTGGTCTCCCTACTCTCCTGGTTGCACAGTGGGACTTCTCCCACTGCTGCTGATGCCCCAGATGATTTCCTTGTGAGGGAAGCAGCCTCAGCTGTTCTGCGGGTGAGTAGAGGCTATTGGGATGGAGGCCTGGACAGTAGTGCCTCTTCTCCTTCATGTTCTTCTGTTCTTCCCAGGCAGCACATGGACTCCCCTCAACCTTTAGCTATATGGCTTGCAACCTTTGTGTTTCCCTCCAGGTTGCAGGCATGGTAGAGGCCTTCTGAAATACGTTTTCATCCAGAGAAAAACCCTAATACCTTCTCAGTTATGTGGTTATTAGTTGTGCCTTTCTACAGCTCCTGGTTAACCTGTTACCTGATTTCTTCTTCTTGCACTGAGAAAGAAGCACTCATTCCCATGTGCTTCTCAGTCTCTTTGATTCTGTCTTTCTATCAGTGATCTTGGTCACAAAAGTCCACAAAGTTTTACAGATCATGTCTTGAATGAAGTCCTACTTTATTAGTAGAAAGGGGTGGAAAGATGCAGGACTTAAGCATGGGAGAGGTAAGAACAAACCAAACCTTATAGCTTTTTGCCTTTTTTTTTTTCCCCAAGATCTTTTACAGTATTTCATAAAGCTCCTGTAACTTGTGTGGTTTGGGAGGGGAGATAGCTAAAACAAAGTCATAGATTAAAACCAACCTATTTAGTTCTACCCCTTTTTTAAGACCTTGTCTTTTGTCTGAAGGAGTTCAACATAACCATGAAACTTTTCTACTCAGAAGTGGTACTTGATTCAACAAGTTAGACAAGATTTTAAACAAGCTTTCTCTTTTCTAAGATGGCAGGATTGAAAGTCACCTTTGCACTGAGTGTTACTTGGTTAGGTGGTAGCTCCATTTAGGATTAACATAATGCTGTCTTTAAAATAAACCACTAGCATTCAAAAGCTGTGTAGTAGCTTTTCTTACTAAATGATCATCCAAGAGGTTCATATACTCAGTATTTAGCAACAATAATCTGTTAAAGCCTCTAAGTGGCTCATTGAGTACCACTCCGTGGTAATTTGTGGAGAATGTAAAGATGCTTAAATGAAACTCTGAAGAAGGTGGTGGTAAAATGACCGTTACCATTCCTTAGCATCTTCCACCATTATTTAAAAAGTATCACCTCACATCCAGAAAGAAGTGTGTGAGCAGGAGAAGTAGAACAAGAGAAGACTTCTGAAGTAAATGTACGCTGAGGTAGAAAAGGCTTCCAGGGTATCTGCATAAGTTACAATATTTTGGTTTATGTTATATGAAGATTGAGTATTTTAGTATCTTTAAGAGTAGTTTGTTTATTAGAATCTCTGTTCTTTTACATAATCATACAGTACTCAATTTTTTGAGTACTCAGTATGTAGAGTACTGTTTGATGAAATTCCATGTTATAGACAAGGCTGTGGTCAATTAAAGTACACAGTATGTTGTTTCTCAGGGCAGTGTAAATAAAGGCATGTTAGATTAAGATTACAAGCAAATGCATTGTTTATGAAAAGATTAATCTGATTTGGAGCTTTTCTCATTTTGAGTTGTAATTGTTAAGAAAACTTTGGAGACATTTTGTTGTCGATTTACTGAGACTTTTTATGGCTGATATTTCTTCATCTCTGGCTCTGTCTTGACCTTGACTGTATGTTACTTTTTGTTAACCTTCACTTTTGCTCTGTGCTTAATTTGATATGAAAAATTCCTCCAGAAAAAAAGAATATCATTTAACATATACTAACATATGCTAACATATACATTTCTCCTATCCAATATGAGATAATGTGTTAGTATGTTAGAAAATACTGTAGATTAAAAAAAAAAAAGAGTTGCTGATAACATCTAGGGTAATAAATAATAACAGATACTATTTGGAAATGCTTTTGTATTTTTTTTTTTTAATAATTTCTGGAGAGAACAGGTGCACTGTTAAATGAGTGTAACAATCAGTGGTGTAGTTAATTCTAAGTGGTGACTGATAATATTTTTACATTTTTATGCTTGATTTTCTATGTGACACTTGCTCAAAATAGTCTCAATACAAAAAAGAAACAAAATGGTATCTGTATTCAGATTATATTTTTGTCATCCTTTTCATCAGTCTTTTGGTTTATATGAGTTTACAACTTGCACTTCCCTGTGTGCTTGATCTGTTACTGGGACAGAGACATTAGTTAATTTGACAATGGTATGTACAAGCTGGAAGTAGGCAGAATTTAGATGCAGTATCTAAATTAATTTTCTTGATGACCTTGTTAATACCTACATGATATCCAGCAATTTGTGAAAAGAATCCCTAGCACTCAAGTATATATTACTATTATTCCAAGTAACTGAGTTAGATTTTAGGTAGACATAAGCTTTGAGGGGCAAAAATGCCATTATGTGTTATAAGTGACACTGTCAATTCACAAGTACCACATCCACATACGCAGTGTAGCTATTAAGTGTCCATGAAACGAATCCTCTCTGCGTTAAGAAGTGTCTAATGTAAAGATTTTTTTTTTAACTTCATTGCAACATTGCATCCTTTTACTCTGTATGGAAAGGTCTTTTCAGTATGAAGCCACATACTGGATCTTTAGCACAAATATATTTTGAAAATGTTTTTTTACTATAGACTGAAAACAGTATGAAAATTACCTTTGCAGATATTTTCAAGTCCTCTGTAAAAACTGATCAGATGGAGAAATGAGTAGGTGTAGTGCTTGCAGTTATCTGTGCAGCATGACTCCTCAGCAAGTGACAGGAGCCACTTCTGTTGCAGGGAAATTGTTGCTGAGTAGATGGACAAAACCGCTTTGGCTTGCGGAGACACCACTGAGGATCAGAATGTTGACTGAGTGCAGTTTGGGATTGTTTTGGGATGTGAGTGAGCGAGCAACCCTGCCAGGTTTCCCTCAGCACTCTGCATGGTGCCATTGTGTGGTCTGCTGGCAGCAGTGATGCAGGATGTCTGACACTTTCTCTGGCACTGCCTTCAGGTGGAGATCCTGTTTACTCTGTGTAGCATTAAGGGAGGATTTTGGTGTTTACTGTGCCAGTGAATAAAAAACTTCTGCAGAGTATGATATTCCTTCTCAATTTTATCATTTCTTCCACTCCTTTAAAATTCTTCCAAACTAGGTTTTTGGACATCTGATAGTAAACTTTGTTGGTAGCACATGAGCTCGTTTTGTGCTTGATTCTGCCTTCAGGTGGAGTTGTATCAGTCTCTTCAGTTGCTCAGTAAACCGTGTCCTAAACTGTTTGATATTCTAGTGAGCACTGCATATTTCTCTTAATGAGCAAGCATATGTTTGGAGCAGGTTTGCTGAAAGAAGGTGAAGGTTGCTCTGAGGATCAAGTAGGTCTTGACCCACTTGCAATTTCATTTTGCTATGTTTTCACTTCCATCATGATCCTCAACACCAAGCTCTGCGACAGGTTGATCAACACGGCTGTTTTTCTTCACTGGCATGGTTGATTCTGCAAATGTAGCCACCTTTTTTAAAAGAAAAGACTTTTTATGCTGCATCTTTTATATCTGCATTTCATGCAGCTTCTGTGATGCTGTTGGTCATGTGAGGAGGTCAAACTCAGTTTGCAAGGGGAATGCTTATGGTGAATGCAAATGATTCTTGTTATGCAGTGTTGCCCATTTCAAGATCTGGATTATTCTTAGTCTTTGCTGTGTTTTGCAGTTATGCTGTTCCTCATAATGTATCAACAATTAACTCATCCCAAATTTGTTGTACCTCTGAGCAACTCATCTGTCTTCAGATAAAATAAGTGTAATTTTTGTCATGTGCTTGTGGCTTGCTTCAGTGATGCCCCCTAAGAGATTCTCCCTGAGGGAGGTATTCTTTACTACCTCTTTAGACACGATGCATTAGCAAACGTATTTTCTTTTGAATACAGTAGAACTTTTCACATTGATCTGGATGTGTTTCCTTCTCATCTACGTTTGTGATGATGCAGAGAATTAGAATTATGATTGAAGAGATTTGAATACTTTAGGAATACGTATGTTTCAAAGTGACAGCAGCCTGTTTTTTTCTGAAGATAAAGGTCTGATAAATCTTTCTTTTCCAGTTCCTGTTTCCAGTGACACTTTTATGCTTCTGTTTTACGGTTAATGATAGCAAACAGGACAAAAATCCACCAACGCATTTTATAACTCTTATTAGCAGTAGAAGATGTATAAATGATGTTGTAGCAAATTCCTTGAACATTTTAGGAAGTGAGTTTTCCAGGGTGACATAATGTTGTGTTTATACCTATAGACCCATCTGATTAAAATTTTATTATATGGCATAGCCCTCGTTCATAACCCTGATGTATGAGCTGCTTCCTGAAGGTCTTTTTTTTTTTTTTTATAATGTGAACTTCAGGGACATAAGAAACTACTCACGAAGAATATGGGATTTGTGTGTGTTTGAGAGTGGAGAGAGGAGTCTTTTTACAGTACATTTAATTGTTTTAGTCTTTTAGCTTGTTTTCGGCATCCTACCATTTGACTCTTGAAGAAAACAGCTGAGTAGTTAATTGTTTCTGTATAATTTCAAAGAACAACTCTGTCATGTCAAATGTTATGCATAGTTTGGCATGCCAGAAATACATGGAGCAAAACAGTATGCTTTGAGATTAGAAAAAAATGCACTGATGACAGTGGAAGAGATTTGCGGATTTTTTTTTTCCTCGAAGTCTGACCGTCTGAAATTAGTAATATAACAATTACTTTTTTTTTTTTCCCCCTGTAATCAATTATATTTAACTTTTTGTTGTGCAGTAATATTAAGGCAGGCTTCTTAATGTGTAATGAAACTGCTATGTAGTGACTGTGAAGGGACAATGTATCCAGGACTAAATAAACTTATACTGTAAACTATGGATGTTTCCAGTTGTCTGAACCCAATGTTTGTATAATCAAATTGACATTTTTACTCATTAATATTTGTCTTTAAGCAAGATTTAATAATTTCTTTACTTTTCTCTCTGCTTTTAAATGTAGAGTGTTAAGCATTGTTTGTACGTCTTAATATTTGTTTACAACTTGAATTAGTGAAATATTTTTTCCAAGTGACTGTTATTAGGCGCATGTACATTTCTACTTATATTTTCTTTTGCTCTTCAATTGTGAAGAGATGTTACTGACTGCACATATGAACATTAAATAATTTTAAAGCTTTGGGTTTTATCACTAATAAAAAAATATTGGCAAAAAATAGAAGAGCAAATTAATTTTACAACAAAAGGAAATTAATTTTAGGGTCAAACAAAAATATGAAGTCAAGATTTTAAAAAAAAAAACATATTTAATCAGAGTTAGCTTTAAAAAAATACTTGGTTTTGTGCTGCACTGCTTTGATTTGCTCTTCCTGAAGAATGGAGAGAGGGGAGGAATTTCTTGTTTGAAATTCTTATTCTGAAAACTTAAATTTCATTTGATATCCAGATCTTCTAATATGAACTTGGAAGCTTAGTTCAAATATGCAGATTCAGTTGTTCCCATCTATATAGGGAACTCAACTCTAGCTGGACTGTAAATCGTGTTTACAGCCTATGTTACTGGAACAGCAAAGCTGGAAATAGCATACACATGGCAAAACACCTTGCCAATTTTGGGGGTCTATGCAGTGATTTTGCTATTTGCTTGTTCAGTATTCCAGAAGGTATTTCCATACCCTTTTCTTCTGTAATTAAAAATTCAGTTTTTACCATCTGATATTTGTACAGAGCTTTGTTAGTCATCATTTTTGTCTAATGGCATGTTCATTTTTTTCAAATAAATTGTTGTGCTTTGTACTTCACTAGATTATGCAGTTTGCTTCTGCGTTCATGAAGTGTGTGTAGTTGTTTCAATTATATCATCCCTGGTACAGTAACTAAACCTGTATTTTAATGGGGAGGATGCATTTAGTCTTTAAGTAGTCTCTTTCCCTTTCAGTGCTGAAATTTGTTTTCTTGAAAACTGGTGCAATTATGTTGAAAGCCTGTGGGTTTGTTTTTTTTAAAGTTGTATTTCTAAGCATCTCATTTATTAGCTCTGACTCCCTATTTATTTTCTTCTTACTACATATTTTCTTGAGTCAGCGGTGATGAATCTTCAGCTCTGAGAGGTTTGGGCTGGAACACACAAGAAACTACAACACTTAAAAAATAAATTACAGGAGACAGCAAAGGACACAATTTATATCTTACTGTTTGGTGCAAGCTGTAAGTGTAAGTTTACAGTGTATTATTAGTTAGGGTGTGACTCTTCTGTTATACGATGGCTGTGGGTTAGCTTGTGATGTTTGAGAGATGAACTGCTTACAATTAACATGCTTTTACTTTTTCTAAGAGCACAGTGTTTGTTCCACCACTGGTGGAATACCTCAGCTATAATAAGTTGTCTTAACATCTTAGTTTTGTTTATAATAGCTATGGCTTTGTTCCTGTCAAAGAGTTCAGCAGGATTTCATCTCATGTCATTTTGTGAGGTTCTATGAAAATGTGTTTGTTGGAAACCTGAGTGGGCTTTCACTGTCATTTTACAGATGTTTTGATGAAGCGATAAGAGATTTTTTCCTTGTAATAATTCGCGTTCTCAACTGGCTAAGTTTAGACTTACTGTTCTCATATTTGGTACTTTAAATATGTTTTAGCCTATTAGCAGCATGCTCTTCTACTTTCTGTTCTCTTCTACCTATTTTTCCCCATCTTTTGGGGCTGGTGTGAGAAATTTATCTTCACCGGAAAGTGTGTTTATTTTGTTTGTTTGAAGTTGAATGTGTTGTATTCATAATCAGAATGTCCTTGATTTAGTAACCAATAAATGCAATGACACTTTCCTTGTAGTTTTCTGCCAGTTTTAACTATTCAAGTTGTATCACTTAAAGCACAGCATTTCAAGTGTATTAAACTATGCTTTCCAACACTTTCAGGCTAAAGCCTTCTGCCTCTTTATTTAATCTTTATATTTAAGTGCGTTACTTTCGGTGTTCAATTGCTGCCAGCAATTGTTTTTCAATTTCTAAAGCACCTGTGCTTAGCTCCAAAAGAGTATTTATAGGAACTGGAATTGGCAAGTATTCTTTCTTTTCAGGGTCTTGCATTAAACCGCAATTTTATGTGGAAAGTGGTTTCTGTCATTGTCTGTAATTGAAGCTGGTTCAATCTGTACGAAATTCTGTAAGTATTAATTATGAAAGGATGTAAACTTGGTGTTACAATGATGTGAAGCTTCTAATCCTTGAGCAACATAATGCAGAGGGAAAGATGGTATTTAATTTTAAATGCCTAATGAAGCAATCTCAACTGGAAAAACTATATTCCTGTGAAATTGTATGATGAGAGCACTCTTAAAAATATGGATTTAGATTCATATGCATAAAGAGAATTTGAACCTGAGTTTCTTCCACACTTAAGGTGGTGAGTATGTGCATAGTGTAGACTTGTACTGTAAAAAGGAAATTGTCTTTTATCATGAGCAAATCCTGGCATGTTGTAGGTGTCAGAATCACAGAATGGTAGGGGTTGGAGGAGACGTCTGGAGATCATCCAGTCCAACCTCACTGCTAAAGCAGGTTCTCTTAGATCAGGTTGCACAGGATCATGTCCAGGTGGGTTTTGAAAGTCTCCAGAGAAGCAGACTCCACAATCTCTTTGGACAGTGTGTTCCAGTGCTCTGTCATCCTCAAAGTAAAGAAGTTTTTCTTGATGTTGAGATGGAACTTCTCTGTTCTAGCTTGTGTCCATTGTCCTATCACTGGACACCACTGAAAAAAGACTTGCCCCATCCTCTTGACAGCCGCCCTTTACATATCGGTAAACATTGATAAGATCCCCTCTCAGCCTTCTCCAGGTTGAACACCACCAAGTCTCTCAGCCTTTCCTTGTCAAAGATGTTCCAGTCCCATAACCATATTTGTAAACCTCCGTTGGTCTCTCTTCAGTGCTTCCCTGTCTCTCTTGAACTGGGGTGGCCAGAACTGGACACAGTACTCAAGATGCGGCCTCGTTAGGGCACAGTAGAGGGAAGGAGAACCCCCTTCGACCGGGATACCATTGTCCGCCTTCATCACAAGAGCACACTACTGGCTCATGGTGAATGTATTGTCCAGCAGACTCCCAGGTCCTTCTCCACAGAGGTGCTTTCCAGCAGGTCAACCCTTAACTTGTACTGGTGCATGGGGTTATTCCTCCCCAGGTGTAGGACTCTACACTTTTCCTTGTTGAACTTCATTAGTTTTCCCTCCACCCAACTCTCCAACCTGTCCAGGTCTCACTGAATGGCAGCACAGCCTTCCGGTTGTTTGGTGCGATCAGCAAACTTGCTGAGGGTACACTCTGCCTCTTCACCAGTCATTGGTAAATATATTGATCAGGACTGGGCCCAGCAGTGACCCTGGGGCACACCACTAGCTACAGGCTTCAAGTAGACTCTAGACCACTGATCACAACCCTCTGAGCTCTGTTGTTCAGCCAGTGCTCAGTCTCCTTCACTGTCCATTCATGCTTGTCTCCAGGATCGAGTTTAGAGCCCAAGTCCTTCAGGAAGATTCGCTTGTAATAGTCATGACACACCATTCTTCTTACTCATCCAGGTATTGCTTGAACATCCTTTGAGGCCTATACAAAACCGAAAGAAACTTAGGGAGAGACGTATACGGGTTTTTGACTTACGCTAGGTATCAGACTGCCTAAATGCATTGTACTGTGACGTGTAGTACAAGTGATCTTTCAGAATATGATTTGAGAAGAGTTTTTTCTTAATTGTATCTTGCTTTAAGGAAAGTGAATGTACTCTCTGCAACTGCAGACCTGCCAGGCTTTTCTTGAAGATTGATCCTGAACCAATATGGCAACTATTAAGGAGTTACTAAAAAGCATAACATATTCTAATATGCTTTTCTTGGGGAAGTGTAGTTCAGTTGTGTAAGCACTACGGATAGCTTTGCTAGCATGATTGTGAAGTCAAGGGACCCAGCAACAGCTAAAGTTGCATAAATTTTGATGGATTAGGCCATTAAGGCACTGCTGTGGTCAATTTTTGGTACAACTATACTATGTGGAATAAATATGCAAATATATGGGGTATTTAATTCTCTTTACGTTAGTGAGTAGGTTAGTACCCTGTTTTATATCATGTTTCAGATGCAGTTACTTAGGCAATTGTTGGGTTCTGGCTGTCTTTCTGTTTTCTGATTGTGTGTGTCAAGTGTGCTTTTAAGCTAATGAGTTCTAGTTTTTGTGCATCTGCATTTATACCTATACATGTGGGCGAATATATCACTTAAAAATCTTAAGAGGGCAGACAAGGTGTGTTTCCTTCTACTATTTCTTTCTGTGTGTATTGTATTGTACAGAACAAAAGGGCTGTTAAAAAGTGCCGTGGTAACTGCTGTGCTATTCCCTTACACTCTTGGTGGCCTTTCCTAGGTGAGGTGAGTTAGGTAGAGAGTGAATTTTAACTGGTGTTGAGATAATGTAGCAATTTACATGTTTTTGTCATCAGTTGTGTAACTCTTTGAACTCTTTGCTGAACTACAAATGTGTAAATCGAATGTGCCCTTTGCTACATCAGCTTCCCAATGATTTAAAACCAAAGTGAGAACAACAAAGTACAATCCCAGAGCAGATAATCAGTATAGACTTTGTTTTCTTTCAGGCTTTTTGTAAAAAAAAATAATCAAAAAAAATCAACTTCCTGCAGTGTTTTTACAGAAACACTCTGCCACAGGCATGCTGTGTATCAGATTTAACTTTGACATTGGTGATTTTTGTACTTAGAGATAACGGGTAGGGTATCTGTATTCGTTATACTCTTTCCTTTAGCGACTCTCCCTTTTGTTTTTGATATGACATTATCTGTCAAAAGAAATGGCTTGTAGTTGGCCAGGATATAAGTCA
This sequence comes from Baryphthengus martii, assembly GCA_013396935.1. Lineage (NCBI taxonomy): Eukaryota > Metazoa > Chordata > Aves > Coraciiformes > Momotidae > Baryphthengus > Baryphthengus martii. The sequence continues at coordinate 75,105 of VWZK01011084.1, forward strand.
TTCAAAACATGTTTGCAAAATTTCAGTAGAGATTTGAGAAGAATACTTTTCCATATTAGTTCTCTGAGGATTCAGTGTTTTGGATATGACAAGGCTAAGGAGGATTTCAATCAGTCTTGCACTCTGTGTTGTTAGATAAAAGGATTGAAAGTAAGGATAGACTTCTGTGCGCCTACTGATCCACTCGCATTTGAATGGTGTGTGGAACATGTTTGAACTGAATGGAATGGGGATGGGATCTAAAGCAAATGTGTGGAGGAGGGAAAGGACTAGGAACGTAAACGTGAGGTGGCTGGAGATGAGAGAAATGGTGGCAGGAATTTAGAAAGGAAGAACTGGAACAGATAGTGGGGTGATTGAAGGATTGATGTTTGAAGAGGAAATGGAGAGACAAAGATCCATGAAGGTTTGGGTCTTTGCACCTTCCATCTCTGCAAACCTAGCTTGGAATAACTGACAAATATATATTTGTAAACAAATACCAAGTAAGTTGGGTATTGACTCGCTGAAATGTTGGTGCAGATAGAAATTCATAACTTTATCTTACAAGGTATTATTGTTAGAAATTATGTACAAACCTTGTAAATCTGTGTTGAATCACATAAATATCCTTCCTATTGATGAATTACTACAATTCCAAACGATGCAAATTTATATTGAATTCTAAAAAAGAACATTTCTAGAAAAAAGTTGTCTCAAAAATCCTCAAATCATGGGGTACAAGTAGTTACATTTGGAGGGATCCATAAGTATAGATTTGTATACATATATGTTTTAAAAATTCTTCCTGCTTCTGTCATGGAGTAAAACATTTCTGCATTTGATTATTTACTAGGCAACTGTAGTGGGGTTTGGAAATGCATAAACTGATTTCCAGATTGTGATGTGGATAGAATTGGTTTGAGAACTTTAGGGAAAACTTTCCTCCACAATGGAAAATACGGTGTTTAACTAAACTCCAATCCTCTTGGAATATCTCAGAATAATCAGAGAGGATTAATCCCTTTAAAATGTGTACTTCAGGGTGAATAAAATTATACCCCATATATGCAGGAGAATACTACCTTGCAAACTGAGTTCTGTTCTTAACTTGTCCTGGTTTGGAATGGGATAGAGTTAATTTTCTCCATAGTAGCTTGCATGCTGCTCTGTTTTAGATTTGTGATAAAAATGGTGTTGATAACATATTGATATTTTAATAATTACTGAACAGTGTTTATGCTGAGTCAGGGCTTTTACTGCTGCTTACTCTGCCCTGCCAGTGAGTCCTCTGGGAGTGTACAAGGAGTTGGGAGGGAACACAGCCAGGACAGCTGACCCCAAAGGAATACTCTACACCATATGATGTCCTGCTCAGCAACAAAAGCTGGGGGGGGAAGGAAGGCGGCTTGCCAACACTGCTGTTGCTCTGGGACTGGCTGAGGATTGATTGTTCAGCTGTTGATGAGCAGCTGGGTTTTTTTGCATCACTTATTTTTATTGATTTTGATTTTCTTTGAGAAGTTCCGCTTTTTCTTTTGCACCTTCTCCTCTTTTTTCCTTACGAATTTGTCTTTATCTGAACCCATGAGTTTTTGCACTTCTGCCCTTCAAGTTCTCTCCCAATTCCACTGCTGGGCAGGCAGTGAACGAGCAGCTGTGTGGTACTTTTCACCTCAATACGCAGTTTAACCATGACATAACTCCAGGTCATTTACAAAGATTTATCAAAATGAAGTCCTGAAAGGTCTGGCTGATTACCTGCTGAACGTTTGAAGTTAATAGAAAGTGGTAATCTAGACTCTCACATGCCTTCAAGATCTGCCAGTGGCTTTTTGTGTCGTTTTTCTCTATACATGCTTTGAGTTTGCATATTTTAAGACTTCACAATATTCACGTTAGGTTTGACCTTTTTGCTTCTATATTTCACTTTGACTTTTTACACTGGAGTCTAAAGTATTACAGAAATCCTTTTGTTTGATGCTACTGTTCATGAAATCGAATCATGCTAGAAAAGTTGAGACTGTAGTGAGCCTGCTACAATTGACATCTCTTTGGTTCGCACATATGCTTTAAGATTATGTTTAAGTATTGCTCAATAGGCAAAGTGTTTATTTTAAATATACAAGGTTCTAGTATCCTGTCAGTATGTCCTCAGAAGATTTTCTGTTAAAGTTGAAGCAGTATTTATTTTCTGTTTAAAAAAATACTGCAAGTAATTCTAACTTTAAAAACGGAAAGAGATTCCAGTGGCTTTGTTCTTCAGAGGGGAAAAGTGTGATGCACTATATTTGGTCTTGCTCAGTATGCAGTTTGGAATTGCATATTTATTACATTAATATACCCATGTTTTCTATATTATGTTAAATATTTTAATAATGTATCAATACGTATAAAGAAAAACAATCTCTAAAAGGAACATGTTATATTAGAAATTTACAAAAATTGCTTTTTTTTTTTGCACAATTTATAAAATAGATCATTATTTTTATTTAACTGTACCATGATAGTGTTCTTCGAGCACAGAAATGATACTGCTATAGTACCTGAGCCTTGTTAGCATAATAAATGTTGCCCACTTATCGTTGGCTACTGTGCAACTTTATTCCCATATTTTCAGATCATTACTACAAAAGTGTAATCAACTGTATCCACTACTGGAGAATTAGTATGCCTGGTGTTACAGGGCAAACACAGAGCTGTGGCCATGGGCCTGAGTGCAAGTGTATTTGTCGTATTTCAGAGTTCATCGCAACCAAGCCTATTTTGAAGGCAAACAGTTTGTAGTGGAAGTGGAAATGATTCCTTATTGAAAGTCTTGCTCAGCTATACTGAGTTCTTATAGGAAAAAGATACTGTAAGCCAGTCATATATGTAGTTAAGCACAGTGTGGGTATAAAAAAATATGTATCTGTTTAGGTATTTATTCTGTGTGGTTGTTTTGACATCTGTCCATACAACATGTGTGCTAAACCCGGCACTCAATGTAATCAGAAGTTTCTGATAACTGAACTGTGTTAGTATAGGCGGGTGTGTTTAGGTAGAAGAATGTAGCCTGTTGTATTAGTTTGGTATGTTGAGACATACCTTCTACTTGACCTATATAAAAAAGACTGTAGTCTTTTCAGACTTGTCTAGACAAGAATGGGCATCTGAAGAGGGGCTTCACTGACTGAGTGAAGATGGAGGAGGTAACTGTTAGAATATGCCAGCCTCTTAGGACTTGGCGTTTTTGTTTGGAAGTAAATGAGATTCCAGGATAATTTGAGATTATATTAAATGTTTTGGGACAAATATGTCTTGCTGTTGAGGGGAAGAGTACTCTTGTTTCTCCTCAGTTTTTATTCGGTGTGGATACTCCCCTCACGCTCACGTACTAGAAATAAAAACATTGAGATGAGGGGGAAGGTTGTCATAACTCATCCTAATGCTTCTGGCACTATCCCTTTAAATCAAGACAGTGTATTATTGAAGAATGTATATTAACTCTAGAGGGAAGATTATTTGTGCATTAGTGTGTATATAACACTCTCTTAGCTAACAAATTAAGCTAAGTTCAAAGTTATTGTTTAGATCAAGAGTAGAAAAGAGCATCTGATCTGACCGTGTGGAGATTATATTGCATACTGAAACTATGAAGGCTGGATGACAAAATGTTAGGCAGGATTGTTGCCTTCATAGCCCAAACAAGTTGAAATTCCTAACAAGCATATTGAATACTTATACGTGAATAGAGCAGTAAACAAACTGTAGTGCTCTGAAAATTTCCTCTTGTTTATTCAGAATTTGTCTACTACAGGTAGAGGTGAACTTGGGCCACAATTTAAGAGATGAGTAGCGTATAAATTCCCCATTGCAGTAGCAGTTTGTGGACAAAATTAATTGATGTTTTTGCAGTGCATAAACCTGAATGTTTGAAAAGCCTCAGAAGATGTAACTGAGATGGAAGGAGGATAAAAACTGAATCCAAGATTGAGAAAAATGTATCTTTGAACTTCCCTTATCCCATTTGTTGGCCATAAACATCTAACTCCAAAAGAATAATAATTCAAGTTTTTGGCATTTCTATTCAGCTTGCTGGACAGCAGAAGCCAACGATGGGATGGAAAACCTACCTTAAATTGTTTTACTTAATAAAGATAAGGTCATATTGGGGGCAGTATGTTACTAATTGTAGAAATTCCTGCCCTTGTGAAAACTTTAGCAGGGAAAAAGCTTACCTGTCACAGGCAAGGGTAATGGCTTATCCTGACCAATATTGACAGTACAGCAAGTTGAACATGAGTCAGCAGTGTGCCCTTGCGGTGAAGGCGGCCAACTGCATGCCAGGTTCTATTAGAAGTGCAGCCAGCAGAGGTAGGATGGGAGGCATTCGTGCCTTCTCTTCAGCCCTAGTGACATATCATCAGGAGTATGCCCACATTTGGGGTCTCTAATGCAAGAAGGATGTTTGAGTAGGAGAATGTGGGGCATGATCTACAGGGAGACATCTTGTTCAGCCTAAAGAAAAGGAAGCAGCAGAAAAGACTTTATTACTGTCTTCAGCTGCCTTATACTTGGTTATAGAGAAGATGGAGCTAAGGGCTACTCTAAGGTGCACAGTGGAAGGATGAGAAACATCAGACATCTCCTGAAACAAGGAACATTCCAGTTAGATGTTGGGAGGTGCTTTGTGAGGGTGGTCAAACAAAGGGGGTGGAATCACCATCCTCAGGATCGTCTGAACTCAACTGGACCTGAGCAGATGACCTAGCATCATCAGGCCTGCTCTGAGAGTTGATGAGACCACTTGACTTCAGGACATCCATTTGGCCTGGAATTACTCTATAGTTGGCAGATTCAGAAAGGATAGATGCCCACCAAAAGTGATGAAGGGGCTCAGACTTGCCTTAAGAATTCTGAATGGACTTGCCTTCCCAAAAATGCCTGGAAATTTTGCTTAGCAGCACTTACCATTCTTGAGAGTAGTTGTGGACTGTTTACTACTTCCTGGGATTTGTTACACAGAAGCTGTTCTAAACATTGCTGCCCTCTGACCCCCACCCACCCACATCCCCCCAAAAAAGGGGGCTGGATAATCATTGCAAAGGGCAAGAATATTTGTGCAGTGTGGATTGGGAGGGCATTTTGGTGCTGTATTTACAAATAAGCGTATGCAAGACAGTATCTGTGATGCGTGCTGTTGTGGCCTTGGATGCTTTATCGTTATGATATGCGTTCCTGTGTATCTGCTTCAAGAGAAGTCTAATATTCTCTCTCAATGTCAGGTGCAGAAATGTTTGTAAAGGAAGCCTTTGATATTTCCCTCAGCTATCCAACTGCTCTATAGTGGATGTCTTATAGATTAGGAAGCTCATAATGGAAATTTTTTAAGGGCTAAGGGTACACAGAAGAGCACAGGCCATCACATCAGCGTATCAGATACATGCGAAATATTAGTGGTGGTTTTGATTGGGCTATTGTGGGTTTTTTTGGTAGCACCCAGGAGTCTCGACTGGAAAAACGGATTGTGTTGTACAAAGTGTGATACCACATGCAGAACAAGGTTCCCTGTGCTTGTGAAGCAGCTGTGTTTGTAAAAAGATTGGTAGATGGGGAAGTGAAACAGAAGCAAAATAGCTTGTCTGAATTGCAGAAACAAGGAATAGAAACTCAGTCCCATTCAATGGAACGCTAAAATTTTGTCATAGGTCTTCTGAATTTTCTGCCTGTTGGAGCATACTTTTTATCCATTAGGTGTCTCTTGGTTTGCCTGCCTTTAGTTATATAAGCCTCTCAGTTCTTTCAGTATGGTTTTGTTTTCTTCTCTTCTTGTGATGCATTCTTTTTATTTGTTTGGGCTTTTAGTGTCTTTGGTTGTGGTATTTTTTTTTTGGTTTATTTTTGTTTGGGGTATTTTGGGTGGCTTTTTAAAAATTACTATTTTTAGTCAATACTCTTGGTTACCACACCATAGTGTGTAAGACGTGAGACGGTATAAATTCACACAGTACTTTGAAGTCTTTGATTGAGAAGTCAAGCATTAGGGCAATTTATGCAAACTGAAGTTTTGTTCTTAAATCTTGCTAGATAAATAATTTATTGCCAAGGAGAATGCTTCCTTGTTTCTTAAACTGGGCATTTGCAGGTTATTTAAGTTTATTTTACTATCCATTTTTATGTGATCTAAGATTTTCTTGTTCTGCTGCATAATAGAAATCATGGCTGGAATGTGACATTTACTCAGTTTGATTTATTTTTTTATTTACTTTTCTTCCTGAAATGATTTATGCTTAAATGCTTTTTTAAAACATCTTGAGATTTACAACATGATTAAAGAAAATGGGAGAAGGTCAGTATGTTAATGTTGATACTTTAAATCTACTTTATGTGACATTAGATGCAAGTAAAGTATGTGAAAAATGTATTAAATTTACTAGCTTGTGTTCTTTTAAGCATTCACCTAAGGCATTAATGGGATATAGTGCATGGAGACAATATGCATGTGGTAAAAAAATGTAAAGTAAACTCTCTAACTTTTTTCTGCTATATTTCAATTATTCTTTCTTTCTATCTTGATGAGATTCCAGAGGCATGCATCTCAGGTGACAGGGTTGACATATTTGCATCCTATTTTACCATTATTAACATATCAGTAGTACTTATTCTTGTCTTTCTTTCATGCTTATATTGCAGAGATTTTTGGTAAGTCTTTGCAAGTCTTGATCCAGATTTCCATGAAAGCAAGTATTTATTCTGCGTTGAGAAAATGCATTCATTGCATAGATGGAAAGAAAGATTAGAGGAGAATTGTTTGATTGTCAGCAGTAATACTAGGTGGTATGTTATGCAACATAGTGTTTTTGTTGAAAAAAATGTGTACTTTTTGAGTTGTGCTAATGAAAAGTCTCCTTTAAAACTCACCTCATTAATGCCACCTTCATCGATAATTAACGCCTACAACTATTTTAACTAAAGATGTAGAAACATTTTAAATTCTTTCTCATATGCTTCTGTTACTGCTAGTTTACTGCTGTTGGCTGGGATGTACCAGGAAGGGGAGGTACCTTAAGTGACACATGAGGTACCTCATCATGTAACAATACCCGTGTCTCTTTCCAACCAAATGGGGAAAAGCAATGAAAACATGGTAGTGTTTAAAATAGCATCATTCTGCATTGAGATGCATTAGCATTAGCATCTATGATATTTGGTGAAGTCTATTTGGTAGCATTTGCATTCTTCTGGTTTTTTGTTGGCTGTCAGGAGGCTTTGCAGGTTAGCACTGCTCAGGCTTTGCTACTGTCTGCAATACCAGTTTTCAGCTTGGACTGGTGAAAGAATGTCTTCTCAACCTCTGGATCTCTTAAATGTATTTCTTGAGTTTATATGATCAGTGCAATGTTTGGTTGTAAGGATGATTGCATCTTTTGAAATTTAATTTTCTAGCGTTTGCTGGTAACTTCAACTTTTTTCTTCTTCTAATTTTCATTGATCTGATTTAAGCAATAGAATGATTTGGTTCACAACAACTCTCAATTACAATTCTCATCTTCCCCCTCTTGTTGCCTCCCAGAGTATGTTTGAGGTAGGATCACTATTATTTTAAAAGGAGAGTGTACGTAGCCACAGGGCACTCAGCAGTTATGATTTGAAACTGCAGTTGTCATCTTCCTACTCATAGAGTTTTTCTGGGTTTGGTGAGGAGCCTGTCAGCTCATCACATACATCATTGGTGGTTCTCTCCTGTTTTGGAGATGCTAATATCATTCTCATATACTTGACCAGCTTATTGATAAGCTGATATGCTTTGTCTCTGAGCACTGAACCTTATATTCTGTAAAGTAATGCTTGCTGCAAATTTGCATGTAGGATTAGTGTACATTGATTGTGTCCAATTCCTCAGCCATGCACTGTGCAGAGCTTGATCTAAAAATGACTTTACATGTGGCTGAATCCCAGATCTATGCAAGGAATGCCATCATGGGAATCTTACTGGAACTAACAATAATTTACTTCACTTCACTTACAAAGTGCAACTGTACCTTCAGTGTCCCAGCAGTAACTTCTGTCACTATCCATAATGTTCCACAAAGGTATGTAACCTGCATTTTAATGCTTGTAGATTAAATCTGCATTTGAGGCTTAGTCAAACTGCCCTAAGAAATTATGCTAATTACATATTTCTGCATCTGAATTTCTTAGTTTTTTCCTTTTCTATTTGTATCTTGGAAGTTGATACACAAAATGCCACAAACACGCTTTTCTTTGGTGCTTAAGAGAAAATAATATTTCGTATTAAGGCAGATTGTTACACAAATTATGTTGCTGTGTGTTGTACTAATGGAGATGTATAGTAAGAAAGATGAAAGTTTAGAAAATATGCAAAATAGTTTTTGGAGTTTGCTTAAAGGAGGACATAAACAGTAAGTGGATAACTTTAAGGGGAAAGGACAACGGAGAAAGAAACAAGAAAAGCATAGGGTAATGAATCAGAATAAATCTGTGAGCCAAAGTAATTTGTGATACTCTTCTACTTTGGTAGTTCTGCTAAAAAAAAAAAAATAAAAAAAATNATTAGGGCTGGAATAGACCTCTCAGATCAAGTCCAGCCTATGACCTAACACCATAATATCAACTAGACCATGTCACTAAGTGCCGTGACCAGTCTTTCTTTAAACGCCTCCAGGGATGGCAACTCCACCACCTCCCTGGGCAGTCCATTCCAGTGTTTAATTACCCTTTCCATGAGGAAGTGGTTCCTAATATCCAACCTAAACCTCCCCTGGCGCAGCTTCAGGCCACACGCTCTCATCCTGTCACTAGTTGCGTGGGAGAAGAGCCTGACCCCCACCTGACTACAGCTTCCTTTCAGGTAGTTGTAGAGAGCGATAAGGTCCCCCCAGAGTCTCCTCTTCTCCAGGCTGAACAACCCCAGCTCCCTCTGCCTCTCCTCAGAAGACTTTCCCTCCAGTCCCTTCACCAGCCTCGTCACTCTCCTCTGGACCCGCTCCAGCACCTCAGTATCTTTCTTGAAGTGAGTTTAATTGATACTGTCTATTTTGAGTATTTTATTTATGTACGTGCACAGCCCTGTGCAGGCACCTGTTTAGTGACTGTGTGAGAAATAAAGACTGTGGATATTGCATGTTTCTGGGTTTGTGTTAAAAGGAATCTGACTTGTTACATGAGCTTTTATATGGCAGTATTGCAGAATGGAGCAGCTTGTTTGCCCTTTCCAAAGGGAAACTGTTCCTTCTTATCTTCAGTTCGTTTGAGGGCTGGTTATGAATACAGGTGTGCATGTGGCTTATGTTGCTTTTTGATGGATTTTTTTGTTTGATGTTTGTTTGTTTGTTTTGGTTGTTTTTTTCTTTGTGTTTGTTTTGGGGTTTTTTTTGTCATAAATACATAGGTATTTCTGGTTTATATACTGGTGCAGTTTGGGAACAGGTGGGATAAAATGTTTCTCAATTTTTTCCATTTTTTTTTCTGTTTATTTTTGTAATCGGTTCTCAAACTTGAGTGCAAACAGTTGGACAGCTGTCTTGTCAAATTTTAACTGTTTCGATCTTAGATTAAAATTAAAATTTCATATGCTTCTTTTAGTCTTTTGTTGTTGTTGTTCCCAAAATTTTTGTATTTCTGTGATTCATAGTTATGAAAAAAACAGAAACCCATTCAAGCTAACATTGAAAACACGTATTGAAAGTAGGAACTTGGAATTTTACAAAATTTGTTTTGTGATGTTTAAGTGCTTAATTTAATTTTATTTTTTTCTAGTGCACTTGTTCTTTAGATTCAAGAAAGCCTATATCCAGAGAATACTCTCTTACATATTCCATATTTTTGCATGGAATATGAGAAATTGCCTCCAATATAAGACCACAGAGCAGAGTGCTTCAACTTCTTTTAGAAGCAAGTCTTCTGATACGCTGCTTAGTTGTGCTTCTTGCATCTTAAGTGTCAGATGTGACAGTTTCTTAGAAGACTTTGTCTTTTGAAGAGAAGATAATGTTGTATGTGGAATATCCACCATCTCTGTATTTAATGAAATGCTTTTAACTAGGGTTTTGTTAAGTGTCACTTCTCTGCAGAAATAAATCTAGTAAAAGCTGATATCTCCTTTTCTGGAGGACTGTTTAGTAAAATCTTTTATGTTGATATTTTTTTCTTGTAATTGGAAATGCTGTAAAAATACTCTGTAATCTCTTCACTGCAAGGCACCAAGAACTTTTACATAAGAATTCACTATGTCAACATAGATTTCACCCAAAATTCTAATGACCCCTTTTGCTCTGCTGCCATATTTCTTATTATAACTAGCGCTCTTTCGGCAATCCTAAGTAATTTTGTTCTGTAAGTTGATGCAGGCTTATTGATGAATTGCAAAGTAATAGTTATAGTAGTTGGTATTAAAATTCATTTTAGGAAGGCAAATTTAACAGAAATAGCTATGTTGAAAAAAATAATCAGGAAGATCTCTGGTAATAGGGGAAATCTTATGTAATAGAAATGCATTTAATTTCTAAATTTAGAGAGGCTATTTAGAGGAAGCCAATCCAGAGAAATCTAGAGAGATGAACCATAGCATTTGGAAAAAGAAAATGTCTTAACACTTGGGTATTGGCCTCTTCACCATCACCAGTAGTTAGCTTTTGTTTGCCTAAAGGAGGAAACTAACCCTCTTTTCATACTTTCTGCTAACTAAGGTATTTTAGATTAGTGAAGAGAAGAATGAAATGTTGAACAGGGTTGACTTTTTTTTTTTCTGATATTGCTCGTCTTGAGTGTCTGTGTGGAAGAATTTAAGAATCACAGAATGGCTTGAGTTGGAAGGGACCTTAAAGATCCCATCGAGTTCCAATCCTCCTGCCATGGTCAGGGACACCTCATTAGACCAGGTTGCTCAGAGCCTCATCCAGCCTGATCTTAAACTCTTCTAGGGATGAGGCGTCTACAACTTCTCTGGGCAACCTGTTCCAGTGTCTCACCACCCTCATAGTAAAGAACTTCTTCCTAATGTCTAATCTAAATCTACCCTACTCTAGTTTAAAACCATTGCTCAACGCCCTCAGCCTGTCCTCATAGGAGAGGTGCTCCAGCCCTCGAATCATCTTGGTAGCCCTCCTCTGGACCCTCTCCAACAGCTCAATGTCCTTCTTGTGTTGGGAGCTCCAGAGCTGGATGCAGTACTCCAGGTGGGGTCTCACAAGAGCAGAGGGAAATACATGCTTAAGCTGCTAACAAACATCCAGAGGTCCTTTGAACATAACAGCTAGTTTGCATAGTGGAGTTTACTTCGCGGAAGTATCTTAAGACATTTAAATCCTCTTTTTAGTTATGTGTAGGTTTGGCTTTTTGGATTTGGTTGTTTTTTTTCTTTTGGTCTCATTTGCAAAGATCAGAGGATTTGAAGAAGGCACATAAACTTTATTTTTATTAGCTAACAAAACACTGATGGGCAAATGGGAGTTGATTCAGTTTCGTTAATTAAAAAAAAGTTGTGTTCCTTTGCATATCAAACCCTCTCACTTTGAAGTGAAGTTTTACACCTCAGTTGCCTTTTTTAAGTCTTGCTCTAGAAAACTATTTACTTCTCTTGCTGTTCTGAGTTTTATCTTGGTTGCTCATCTCTTACATATGTGAATTCTCATTTCTTTGTAAAATCATGTATTTGTTTTAATTGTAGCTTGCATTTACTGCAGATGCAAGTGTTTTCTGGGTCCTTGTTGTGCTTATGATTTTCGCCTCTGATTAGGAAGGAAATGATCTGAGACTACTACTTTGGTTGTGATTGTGCAGTATAGTACGTTGTGCACTACTCCGTACATCCAGAGTTGCCTCCAGAGGTGTTTGTCCTTTGTGAGGTGTAAGTTATGGGCTGAAATCCAAACCCCTTTCTCCCTATCACATCAAGGTGCATGTTGTATTACATCTCCTTCAGTGAATACTTGTGATATTTCTCCAGATGTCAGCTATCTTACATTTTTCTTGAGCTATATTGAGCAGAATCATTCCAAATATTTGTGCTTTATCATTATTTTGGTACACTTTCAGCATTACCATTGGTTTGCAGCTACTTATATCATTGTGATAATGCTTTCTGCTTTAGCTAAATTTACTACTGGTATACATCGTTGTCAGTCATTGAATTGTATGCAGTTTATACTATTTGTGAATTTAGTAGTTTTGGTTTACTTTAAAAATGTTTTGGCATTCTTTAAAGACTTGGCTCCGTAGTCGAGGCCACCTCACTACTGTTTACATTTTCTTTCTTTGGAAATTTCAGTTGATTTGCCACTATAAAGATTGACCAGTAGCAGGACTAGTATCATTCATCGAGAATAATAGGCTCGCTTATATAAAGAAATATCAATGTTATTCCAGTTATTCCAGTGTTTTGTTGTGTTTTGTTAGGTTTTTTTACAATGGAGGCAACCTAGCTGTAAATCTGAGTACAGGTAGCTATCTGCTCATCTCTCCACCTAACATCTAAAGATTTTTTTCAGTACTAAAGTTTAAAGGTGCTTTGTTGCTATTAAAAGCAATGCAGCTACCAGTGAAAACAGGTCTTGTCCCTGGTATGACACATCTCTCCCTGTCTGCTCTACAGCAGACTGGGCTCGAGTCTTTCTCTGCATATATGGTCTGCCAGAAAGCTCATGTAATCCATTCTAGATTTGGATTAACTTGTTGATGTCAAGCTGTTGATTTCTATTAAAAAAAGAAAATTGTTAATATATACCTGTTGAAAGCAGGTTTTAAATGAAATGGAGAAAAACTATCTTTGAGTTTTTCATACTTAACTGTTTCTAAGCCTAACAAAGAAATGCTTTGAGCTGGGAGGTCTGAACCAAATGCAACTACTGCTACAAACAATGTTGGTTTCATAGAACTTGCTTTTGCATTTAGATTCAGTGTGTCTGACATCCTTATTGATTGTTTAAAACCCTTTCTTTGGTAGACAACAGTTTGGGTTACGGCTTGACTGCAATTCTGGCGTGGGTTTGGTTTTGAATTACTACTTTTCTTTTTAATATTTTCAGTACAGGAAAAGAAAAAAGTTCAGGAAGTGAAATTACAACATCCTAATAGCTTTGCTACCAAAATGGGATCAATTATCTTTCTTGGTTCTAGCTGTCTTGAGTGGCATAACCCTTGTTCCTGGTCATTTGGTCCTTGAAATGAAAAATCTTTGGGAAATCCGTCCTGAATACTGTGCTGCAAAGACATGTATCAACAACTGCATATTTAGTAAAACTTGGGCCTGTGGCTGTCTTTTTGTGTGTGATATTTCTGAACCCATGATAGTTACAGGCTATTGCTGTTATATTAGAAGAAGATTAGGCTATAGTATGGGAGAAACAGATTGCTCCACTGCGTAATACATAAAATCCAAAGCGCCAGAATGCTGGAAAACAAAGGAAAACTCATTTGCAAAACGGAATAAATTTTAAGTAAAGTTCAATTTTAGGTAAAAGGTCAGGCTCTCCTTCCTTTTTTATTTGTAGCAGTTCATCCGTACACAGTACTGTGCATAGTGTATGTGTAAAGTAATCTCATTTTTTAATCTACTATAACTGTCCTTTTGATTCTTGAAAATCCTTTTGGGTATTTTGCATTCCAGCATCGATCCCTGTCTGTCTGACTGCTTCAGCTGGGTAATCATTTTTCTTCTTTACCCCTAATCCTTTTAATATTTCCTTCCTGCCACTGTATAACAGTACAGTATGCCTGTTGTTTGGAGTGTGTTTCAATGTCAACTGTAAGATCGTACAGTAAAAGTGGCTGTATTTTAATCTAAGTTTCACAAAAACGGTTTACAATGAAACAAAAATGCAAAGCCAAATAACATGTCTTCAAAGCATATATGCTAAACTTCGTGCATCATTTTCCTTAGTCATACAAAATATTTATGAACCATAGTCTGGTTTGAGCTACTCTGAAAAATGATACATGAAGCTAACTATCTCAAAATGCTTCTTATTCTGTATTCTTTTTAGAGATGTAACAGAAAAACCAAACTTTATTCTCTCTTTTTATGTATGCCTACATGTAGGTATATCCAGATATGTATGTTGTTTTTAAAGAAGCAGCTGTACTAAGTATCTCGGTGGAACATTTAGACTCAAGTCTCCAATAGTTCTCTCAAGCCTTCTCGTTGCATGAGAACATTCTGTCCTTGTTTTTATAGTGACTGAGTAAAGGCATGTCTGGTCACACAAAGACAAAATTAATAAAAATCCTTCCTTGAAAAAGTTTCCAGAAAAGTGCGGATCTATTTTGCTTCACCTGAAGAATGAGAAGACCCTCCCACCTGCCATTTGGGCTTTTCTTCTCCTTTTCTCCAATACTGGGTTATACCTTAAGATCCTTTCACTGTGCTAAACATTGCTTTAACTGTTCTGCTATTCTCATTAACTAAACTTGGTGTATACTTTCTCTGCATGTCAAGGCAGAGCATGCAAACATAATGAAAGAAAAGAATTTGATGCAGAGGTGAAAGCAAAGTTTTTAGTTCTTCTTCAGTAACCATTGTTATTTCCATACTGCTTTGATACTAGACAAGGTAGGGGGGGTGTATGTTTGGTTGGGTTTTGTTACAACTGCTCTACTTTAACAAAACAAACAAAAAAACCCTGAGATCTAGACTTCCTATATTCAGTGACTGTCTTAATAAAACCAGTTCCAACTAGTAGTTAGCTTGAGTGAGTGTTATATAAACCTTTCGGGAAGGTAAAGAAGTTGCCTTCTCTCAGATTATGCATTGGTTGTAACATAAAGACTTCAGTAACTTGCCATTATACCTCCATGTCTTCATAAGAAGTTCCTAAGGTCATGGGACACATAATTTAAGAAAACATACGTAGTAGCTTTTGATATGGAGAAGCTTTGAAAGTTGTAGCTTTACAGCTCTTGTTAGAAAGAGTGTCCCTAGAAAGTCTCTAATGTTAATGGCGATGAGAAAAAAAAAATAAAAAAATCTACATCTAGATTTTTTCTTTTTATTCTGTCCTTTGAAGATGCTCTCTTCCCCTTCATGCACTTTATAACAAATATACTGTGGTTGCAGGGAAAGTTCAGTTTGAATGTTATGCTGTTACTTCTGAGATGCTACGACTTTCCTCTGTACTTACGAGACAAAAAACAGATGAAAATGGGAAATGTTCTGGAGGCATCATGACTTTTTAAATGAATAATCCCCACCTTAATGTTAAAACACAGTGCATTGTAGCTTAATCAGTTTTTATTGCTCAGTTACGCACTGTAACTTAGGAGTTTCAGCTATTCTTGGTAATTGTAGTATGTCTTCCATCATGTGCTTTGTAAAGGCAGATTCTTTTTGCGGACTAATTGCAAAATAACCACAAGCCAATTGGACACCCATAAGTCTATGGGGCCAGATGAGATCTACCCGAGAGTACTGAGGGAGCTGGCGGAGGAACTTGCCAAGCCACTCTCCATCATTTATCAGCAGTCCTGGTTAATGGGCAAGGTCCCGGATGACTGGAAACTTACCAATGTGACGCCCATCTACAAGAAGGACAGGAAGGAGGATCCAGGGAACTACAGGCCTGTCAGCCTGACCTTGGTACCAGGGAAGATTATGGAACAGTTCATCTTGAGGGTGATCATGCAGCAAGTGCAGGACAACAGGGGGATCAGGCCCAGCCAACACGGGTTCATGAAGGGCAAGTCCTGTTTAACCAACCTGATCTCCTTCTATGATCAGGTGACCCGCCTAGTGGATGAGGGAAAAGTGGTGGATGTTGTCTGCCTGGACTTCAGTAAGGCATTTGACACTGTTTCCCACAGCATTCTGCTGGAGAAGATGGCGGCTCATGGTTTAGACAGGTGGACTGTTCGCTGGGTTAGAAACCGGCTGGATGGCCGAGCCCAGAAATTTGTGGTGAATGGGGTTAAATCCAGTTGGCAGCCAGTCACAAGCGGTGTCCCTCAGGGCTCAGTTTTGGGACCAGTCTTGTTTAATATCTTTATCAATGACCTGGATGAGGGGATCGAATGCACCCTCAGTAAATTTGCAGGTGACACAAAACTCAGCGGGAGTGTCAATCTGCTTGAGGGTAGGAAGGCTCTGCAGAGGGATTTGGACAGGCTGGGGTGATGAGCTGAGGTCAGTTGTATGAGGTTTAACAAGGCCAAGTGCCGGGTCATGCAGTTTGTTCACAATAACCCCTGGCAGCACTCCAGGCTTGGGGAAGAGTGGCTGGAGAGATGCCTGGCAGATAAGAACCTCGGGGTTTTGGTCGAAAGCCAGCTGAACATGAGCCAGCAGTGTGCCCAGGAGGCCCAGAAGGCCAACAGCATCCTGGCCTGTATCAGAAATGGTGTGACCAGCAGGAGTAGGGAGGTGATTGTGCCCCTGTACTCCGCACTGGTGAGACCGCACCTTGAGTCCTGTGTCCAATTTTGGTCACCACAGTATAAGAAGGACATTGAGGTGCTGGAGCAGGTACAGAGAAGGGCAACGAGACTGGGGAGAGGTCTAGAAAACATGCCTTATGAAGAGCAGCTGAGGGAACTGGGGTTGTTTAGTCTGGAAAAGAGGAGGCTGAGAGGAGACCTCCTTGCTCTCTACAACTACCTAAAAGGAGATTGTAGCGAGGCTGGTGCTGGTCTCTTTTCCCAAATAACTAATGATAGGACAAGAGGAAATGGCCTCAAGTTGTGCAAGGGGAGGTTTAGATCGGATATTAGGAAGAAATTCTTTACTGGGAGAGTGGTTAGGCACTGGAACAGGCTGCTCAGGGAGGTGATGGAGTCACCATTCCTGGAGGTGTTTAAAAAACAAGTAGATACAGCACTTGAGGCTATGGTCTAGTGGTTAGGGATGCTGGGATGAAGGTTGGACTAGATGACCCTGGAGGTCCTTTCCAACCATAGTGATGCTATGATTCTAAGTAAGCCTGAACCTTCAGACCTATAGAAAGTAAAGTTTGTCTTGAAATGCAAATCTGTGCATATCTGGTACCAATATTAATTTATACCTAGAAATAGCACTGTCACTGGTAAACTGAATAGTTTTGTATTAAATGGTCTATAAGTCTACCTTTTAGAGTAGATGCGAAACTTACTTCCAAGGATAGAAGCATTATTTTGAATTCATCAAAATGTCAGTTTTCCTGTGTGGATTGTGTTCAATTTATTAAAAATGTTATCTTTCCAGATACATTTCTGAATTTCTTGAGAAGATTGACTGGCTCAGAATAGATAGCTTGTAAAAGCTTGATTGATCCACATTCTCCCTTTATCTGTGTAGAGATTCTTTGTTGTCTCAGACTGGTGAGATGTCAGAGATACCGGAACGCTTCCACCTTCAGTGGTGTTTCATGAAAGGCTATAAAGAGAATGCGTCCCACAGGGAAACCTCTTCAGCAAACTCACTCACAGTTTCTGTTCTTTGTGTAGTTACTTGAAATGCTGCTTTTCTCAACATAAAGGCAATGTTTGCTGCCAACTAAGTTCTTCTCAGTGGGTTGTAGATTATCTGTTTGGACTTAAATTATGAGAAGTTTTAATACATCCTTGACAAGTAATTGTTCTCCTTGTTAATGTTTTTGTTTGTTTTAAAGGAGAGACCGAAAGGTGATTAAGTTTTGTATGTTTGTTTTTGTTAGCTGTCTGATTCCATGAAAATTGAAACAGAAAAAGCATATACAGCTCCTCAGTTCCATAAATTAATTGGTGAGTTGTATAAGCAATTTGTTGTGTTGGTGAAACAGTCAACTTACTGAATGAGACCTATCAGCTGTTTCAAGGGTAGAGGCAGAACAGTGTTTAATAAAAAAATAATTCATATGATGTGTCCTGAGCACAAACTCTTAATTACAAACAGACATCTGCTTCAACAAATAGCTTTACTGTCTTTCTACTTAGAGTTGCATGAGATTGTTCTTGAGGAAATCTCCATTATGAATTAGGAGAATGTGGTACATGCATATCTTCCTGCCGTATAATCTTGTGCGCTAAGACACCCATTCCTTGATAAAGAAGCGTCTTATGTATTTACTGTGCTAATTTATTTCATAGTAAATCACATACATAGTTCTCCATTTCACCAAAAATCTAAATTTTTAGGTTTGATACACTCCTTTGAAAAATATTCTCCTGTTTCTGGACACATATAATAATCATATATATTCTATTTATTATCAAAATTAAGATAATAAAATGGACTTTAAGTTCTGATACCTTGTTTGAAGATATTCACAGAATTACAGAATAGTAGTAGGAGTTGGAAAGGACTTCTGATGATCATCTAGTCCAACCCCTCTGCTAGGAAAGGCTTGTTTACAAGAGGTTGCACAGTCACATCCAGGTGGGTTTCAAAAATCTCTAGAGAAGGAGATTCCACAACCTCCCTGGGCAACCTGTTCCAGGCAGTGCTCTGTCATCCTCAAAGTAAAGAAGTTTTTCCCTGATGTTGAGGTGGAATTTCCTCTGTTCTAGCTTGTGTCCGTTGTCCCTTGTCCTTTCACTGGACACCACTGAAAAAAAGACTGGCCCCATCCTCTTGACACCCACCCTTTAAATACTGATAAACATTGATAAGATTCCATCTCAGCCTTCCCCAGGCTGAACACCACCAAATCTCTCAGCCTTTCTTTGTAAGAGAGATGTTCCAGTCCTGTTATCATCTTTGTAGATGCACCATTGAACTCTCTTCAGTACTTCTCTGTCTCTCTCGAACTGGAGAGTCCAGAACTGGACACAGTACTTCAGAGGTGGCTTCACTAGGACAAAGCAGAGGGGGAAGAAAACCTCCCTCAATCTGTTTGTCACACTCTTCATAATGCACCCTAGGATACTGTTGGCATTCTTGGCCACAAGGTCACACTGCTGACTCACAGTGAACTTGTCCATCAGAACTCCCAGATCTTTCTCCACAGAGCTGCTTTCCAGCAGGTCAGCCACTAACCTGTATTGGTGCATGCAGTTATTCTTCCACAGGTGCAGTACCTGACACTTGCCTTTGTTGAAATTTGCAGTTTCTCTCAACCCAACTCACCAGCCTGTCCAGATCTTGCTGAATGGCAGCAGAGCCTTCTGGTGTGTCAGCCACTCCTCCTGGTTTTGTATCATCAGCAAACTTGCTGAAGGTACACTCTGTCCGTTCATCCAGGTCATTGATAAGTATGGTGATCAGAACTGGGCCCAGGTGGTTAGGAAGAGTGTAATAGTAGCTTAAAACAATGTCTGGGAGACAGATCAGTGCTTCATTGTGTATAACAGAGAAAAGTAGTAAGTTATTGTTGTGAATCTACATTGGTCTGTTGGGAAGCTGCTTTTAAACAGTCCCCATTTGGTATTTAAAAGGAGTAAAGTAGCAAAAAAGTGTCACTGGTGAGTGATTTCTCAGTTCTTCTCTGTGGAATGCTGCTTGCCATTGCCCAACCTTTCTGTCTTTTGAGATTGTTGTGTTTGCAGTTACTCTGCTCTGATTTTTTTTTTTTGACTATGTGTTCCTTTTGTAAGGGCTAGAAATAATAGTAGAATCATAGAATTGTTTAGGTTGGAAG
>VWZK01011089.1:0-71091 GCA_013396935.1 Baryphthengus martii
GGCTCTGTGCTGGACTCTTTCAAGCAGTGTCCTGTCTGTCTTGAAATGAGGGGCCCAGAACTGAACACTATATTCCAGCTGCCAGTTGACAATAACAGGAGCACCTTTACAAGGAAAGCAATCAGTCTGTTGAAAGGCATCCTGCTCTGGGAAAAAACTAATAGTATTGGGTCTACCATGTACTTTTGCCCTCTTATGGGAAATGGAGACCCTTATAGATCCTGAGCATGGAGTCTGAAAGGACACATTGGCCATAAAATCTATTCTTAGGTAGAGTAGGTGAATACGCATAGAAAATGGACAGTCATTAAAAAAAATATCTGCAGTGTTCTCTTAGCACAAAGAGTTCAATTAGAAATCAAATGAGAAAAAAACATTACCCCACTTAATTTGATTTTCCACTTCATATGTATTCATTTAAACTGCTTACAATAAAAAAAAGGTGACGTTTATGATCATTATACATAATTACATATATTGATATTTGCATATATTCCATGTTGAATTGTGGGTTTTATTGGTAGATCTGTCATTTCTGAAACTTACTGTTTATAATCAATATGAGATTTCATCAAATAACAGAAGAGAAATCCTATCTATTACTAAGTTTGAAAACAATCTATTCTTGGCAGAATATGTATGTTCATTTAAAGAGAACAATATCTGTTTTATAACTAAGTGTACATGCCGTCATCACACTATTGACTAACCTCCTTAAGTCTGATGGGAAACCAGTCCATTTTGCAATTACAGAATGCCTATAAAATGATAGGACTTTCAGCAACATTGTTCATAGGGAGCTTGCCCTGGAAAATTTTAAGTTATTTAAATTATGTAATACACTTATAGAAAAGAGGGAAAATGTATGTACGCAGCATTCTTCCAAAGGTGTTTTCAAATCTCCCTCCTTTTCTCTAAAATCTCAAAGGTAGTGAAGATTGTCAAAGCACAGCCCTTAGAATACATTTGATTATCCTTCTGATCAGCTTAGCTGAAAACCCTGTAACTCAGAGCATGACTTATTTGTGGTATGTCAAGAGCCCTTGAGAGCTCCCTCTTAAGGAGTTTATTGCATTTGCTTCCCTCACTGTCTGTGTCACACATACAAGTGATGGATCCAATCGCTGTTTGGATCTGATGCTACAATTTGTATCTCTTATGTATCACTGACATCAAAGGCATCAGACTTTTCTGAAGTCCCACTCACACATCCAAGAGAGGAGTTACTTCTCTTCTTCATGTGACTATTAATCTCATTTCCAGGGAGAGTGTTTATACTTACAGAGAAGTATTGTAGGGTTTTCTCCTTTGTTTGTTTTCTGGAGATAACCCCTTAGTTTTTCAAAGATGCTATTCATGATACTGGCATGATTTCACAGAGCAGTAGTTGAGTTGTTTTGTTAGTTACTTCAGCTGAACATTTACTCTGTGAAACTGAGCTATCAAAATAGGGCTTTTGGGACATTATCAGTATGATCTAACGTATGAGCACAAATTATTGTATCTCTATAATATGCTGCTTGGTGTCTTTTGCCATTGATTTGCCTACATTTTTTAAATTGCTCAATCAGAAGCCATTTATCTGATAAATTATTAACAAATAAATGTTTCTGATGGAAAAAGAAATAATTCAGCATTGTAAATCATGTATCCTACGGGCAACAGCAGTTGGAAGTAAACTGCTCTTGAGCCAAGTAAGTAGTTTATGTAATACAGATGAAAATTATGTGGTGAAATAAAAGCTTCATTGCAAAGGAAGGATCACTGTTATTTTCCTAGACTTACACCAGCTTCTGCAGTTTCTAAAAATTGTACATTTCTATGTTCTTTTATTGGTGCATCAAACATAAACCAAAAAAGTTTCATTTCAAGTGTGCAAAGGCATCTGCGCTTGCTAGACTCTGGCCATACTGTAAGGTGCCCTGGTCATTCTTTGTAATACTTCTGTAGAAACCTTTTTATTTAATTCTATGTCTCCACTAGGAAGTATTTTTTCCTGACTAACGGAATAATTACAGAGCTAAGGTCTTTTGGCAGGTCACATTGGCACTGGTTATTTTGAGAGCTTAACTGTATTCCAAATTTCTTGAAGCTTGATTTATTGAAAGAAAGTAGGTATGTTCATGCCTAAAGCTAGGAATTGTAGTACAGGGTTTGCAATCAAATACCACATTCAGGTTTGTGTCTGTATCTCATTTCTTCAATATGGAGGCATAGCTAGATTATTAAAAAAATACAAACCAGCAAAAAGACAAGAACAGTTAGACAATTCTTACTAAATACTATTAAAATTTCCTCCAGATGGGTCTGGCATTGTTCTCAGTATAAAAGTAGTTTTTCTAGTGATCTAGAATGGCTGTAAAATACATTTCTGGTCAATGTTAAAGCTAAAAAACAATGGAGTAACAATAGCACATGAAGCTTATCAATCACCTCTTAGCAATAATGATCTAACATTTTTTTCCTGTAGTTCCCTTAAAATATGTGTAATTAGCAATTTTCTCTTATTGGGAGTGTTTTTTGCTTGGAACTTCCTATTGTGAAACGCACTTACTGTAATTTTCCTTCCCCTTCCTCTCAAATATGTGCTCCAGATTCCAGGCTGCCAATGTTTACAAGATACTGAGGCAGCAATTCTAAAAACTTGAGCTGGCAAGTACTACTCTTGAGTACTACACAAAATTTGTTTTTAATCTTAAAGAGGGAAACTGAGTGTTTCTTCTGTTGTGGGTTTATTGTTTGGTTGTGGTTTTGGTTTTGTTTTGTTTTTGTAATATGCAGCAAGCATCTTCTCTTTTCTTACAGGCTCAGCAACTTGTACACCATTTCAGCAGAGATGTCTGCTCTTTCCATCTGCATACCTGGAGTTGCTTTGTCACTTGACTGGTCTTTTCAGTAACCACTAAAGACGTCTTGAGATTTAACACTGGAACAGATGAGCTAAATTCTTCCTGAATGTTCTTCACCAAAGGTAGAAGTCCTGGACTTTCTGGATGTGCATAAGGACACAAAGGTTAGTGTATTCTCTAGAAGCTTGAAGTTTCAGGACTGTTTCATTTAACCGTTAGCAGTGCAGAATATGTTTCAATTTCTTGCTTAAATATAGCCACAGGTGGATAAAATGGTGATTGACATCACATATGTAGTTGAGATCATGCTTTTAACTGCCATGGAATAAACCTACTTAGTGAGCTGGTGCAACCTGAAGCCCTCTAAATGACTTAAGTAGGTGACAAGAGCAAGCTCTGCCTGTGCTCTGAGCATGATTGACATTTCTAAGCTTGGGTTTAGTGCATTGCAGTGACACTCATCTGATTTATGACTGGTAAAAAGGAGACAAGAAGAGTACTCTAGTTACCTCTGTTCATAAGATAGTCCTCACTTACAGACAATGGGGATGAGGGGGTAGATGTTTATCTACCCAGGTGATTAGTTGTTCTAGGTAGCATGTAGACTTCAAGGGAATGGTCAAAACATATGTTGGAAAAAAATAATTTCTTCCTAATGGCAGCTGTTCAATTCCAGGAAGCTGTGAGATTTTAATAAAAAGCTTTTTTTATCCCTTGATTCCTGTTAAAATATTATATAATCTGTAGATATTAGTCTGTCATCACTCTCCCACCACAATTCACTGACATAATTTTTTTGTGATATGATTGAAAATGTCTATGAAATAATTCTGAAAACAGATACATGCTCAGAAAGGTCATGTAATGTGTGTGGGCATATGTGCACATCAAGTCATGTCTCAGACACATAAATGACAAGGAAAGTAACAAGATCATAAAGGTACATCAGGATTTTCGGCATCAATCGTAACACTATGAAAAAGAACAGGGTTATAAAGATGCGGATAATGCTTCTTGCAGTAGAGAAGAAAAGTGAACAGTCATGTAACCTTGATTTTATGCTATGATTGCCATCTGTTTTTCATCTTTTGAGAGTATTCTTCAGGATTATTGCTCTATCTGGGTTTGGGGGAAGAACGGTCAAAATTCTTTTCAGTTTCACTCTGTCAACCTCATATTATTTGATTTGGGCTTTTTTTTTTTTTAAATAATTAGTTTTACAAATACTATTTGTTGTTATTAAACATCTTCACAATCTATTAAAATGGATCCAGGAAACCTATTAGCTAAAATGGAGCTGAAACTTGATGCAATTAGAATTACATGAATTGAGTTCTCCTTTCTCATTTTTTGTGCAGGGGTTCTAGTGATACAATCTGAATAGTAGCTTTCTAATCAATCTGTTTCTGTCTGCTACTTTTGCTAGTATTTCTGTTTGCATTCTAAATGCCTACTCCCTGTATAAAGTAAACAGAAGACAAAAATATCATCCTTCATCAAAAGGAATTGTTTCCCCGTTGGCACCAAATGTCTACTTCAGACAGGAGAAGAGGAGAAAAAAAAAAAAGTAACAATACCGTTTTGTTTCATCTGAGTTCTATTGAAGTTACTGTGTTTTTGTAAAGCGTACAGCAGGAACAATAACATGGATATAGCAATGCAGACTCCATTTAAAGGCAGAAGGTTAGAGGATTTGCAAAATTTTACAAACATTTCCATATGGAGGAAAAGTATGTTAGTTCTGCGGGTTCCCTCAGTGTAAAGTCTAAATGTTTTCCAAGAAAGTAAAATTCATATAGGACACGTACTGTAGCTTTAATGTGTAGACTATTTGTGTTTTAGATAATATTACATCTTTTATACATGTGTGTACACTAAGGGGTGAATCTCTCACACACTTGCAGAGCTCAGATGTAAAAAGTGCTATGAACTCCACTGCATGCACGTTTGCATTTCTTGGGAGATTTGTGTAATATATATTTGTGTGTACTGTTAAATATATATAATATATAGATGTAGTATAACTGTTGACAGAACTTTGTTATATTAGGACAGGTAGTGCTGGAAGATCCTACATATCTTTCTTTTTGCTTGCAGTATTGCTACCAAAGCATACATTCATTAATACCAATATATAAATTTGTATATAAAATGAATGCAAAAACTTCCTTATTCTTCAGTTTTGTGTATTTTTTAGTTTATGCTATGATAAAAGTTACAAACATTGTTTGATAGATTGGAGAACAAGCTTTCTTTGATAGATAATGGATATGTTCGTTTAAACAGTGCAAATGAAAAAGAATTAAGCTAAATTGTCTGACTGCAAATCCAATGGAGTTTCACCTATCCAAATTTTCCATGATCAGTTTTATTACTGGCTTATAACTTTTCCAAGAACACGAGTACAGGTAGGTTTATCCAAAAGGCCTGCAGAAACTTAGGCAGTAAAAGCAAGAAATTACCCTGATGTAAATGAATAAATGATGGTTATGCTGAATTGAGTACCTAGCTTATTAAGTGAAAAGAAACATTGTGCATTTAATGAAGAAGGGAAAAAAAAAAAATAAAAAAATATGATGGTTCATGAAGTTGGGAATGTTTAGCGTAATCCCAGATTTAAAACTGATCCTGGAAACTTTCTGCTAAACCTACAGAATACAGATTAAATCCTGGAGATTACAATTTCCACCCAGAGCCTGGGAGGAGAGTCCTCTGACATGGAGAAGACTGAATTCTGTCCTTCTGCGTCTTGAGAGTTTGAATTAATGTGCAGGGGAGGGGGAAGATGTGTTCTGTCAGATATATTTTGTGAGGAGGAAAACCAGAAGTGATCTATCCACTGTTTCAGAAGTAGGTCAGAGCTGTGAATCCTAATCCAAAGCAACACGATTACAACTCAGTATAAGGTCCCTTAAATTCCAGAAAAACGGGTTATGTTCAAGATGTGTCTCTGCCCTTGTCATCACCTTTGCCTGACTTGCTGGCTCTCCCAAGAACCATCTTTCACACAAGAGCAGCTGTATCTTCCTCTCAACCATTATGCCTCATCAGCAAACCTGAAACTATATGCATCTATCTAGCAGCAAAATAGGGTTTAGGCATGAGTTTAATCCCTGGCTCTTGCTCATCTATCCCATCTGTTCACATGTTCCCTAGCATGGTTTTGCCCCACAATCCCACATAGTGCCAGGGTAGAGATCAAGGATAAGCATGGGGTAGGGACAGTTTCCAGGAAGAAACCGAGAATACAGCCACCTTCTTTAGAGTTGGAGACACTGGGTCACCCACACCGTGGATGAGAGAACTAGCCCTGGTAGGTTTAATTTACAAACATGCACACAACTGAGTGTTTCAAAGCTGTCCATACAAGTTATTCCATCATCTTCCTTTATCTTTAACCTGATTGGTCACTACTTAAAGGACAGAGAATTTGAGGAGGATAAACTGAGCCACTCTCTCTTCCATTTTGAGCTCTCAGACAGGATGCAATGCAAAGTATTTGCAGTATTTGTTGTTTTTACACAGTAGAACAGAATTGTTCAAATTACTACAATGACCTCTAATACTTATCCTCAGGCCTTTTTCTTTCTTTTCTTGGTATCACTTCTAACTATAATGAGATAAAGAATTTCCATGAATAAGGAAGGTTTTTCACATTGCTTTTGTGGGGGAAGTTTCCTCCCTGTATCTGCTTGCGGCTTGGTCTTTTTCTCATGCTGTATAGTCTCTTCTCGATGCTTTCTATATGAGTTTTATCTTACTAGTATGTTAAGCATTACATCTATTAGCTGATTCTGATGAAATACCTATATTACAATTTTCTCTTGTATGAAATAAGCAACCTGTAAACATGGAATTTTTTCACTAATAAAGTAATGAGGGAGATATGATGATAAGCTTTATTAATCTAATAATGAAATAATTAATATAAAAGTATAAAACCATGAATTCTATACACTTTGTCCCTGTTATAAAAAAAAAAGTCAAACAGCTTTTACAAGAAGAAACAAAGGATGTGTGACTTTCCTTTTCTCAATTTTACTCACATCAGATTTGAAAAATACTTGATTTAAGAAAATACGGACATTTTTACTCACTTTGAAAAAAAGCTTTTTGAACAGCAGGATGTAATTTCAGACTATTTGCAGTCAAGAGGCCTCTGCTGAGCAAAATACTCATTCAATTTAGGAATGCAGATTATAATAATTTTCCTATCTCCCTCACAGCAGGATTCCTGCCATCGTTTTGCAAACTCACAGGTTGCAGTATTGAATGACTAGCTAACTTCAGTTCCAGGTAATACACGCTTCAAGCATATTCTCATTAGCTCAACTTAGTTATAATGCAAAGCTGCTTAGTTTCACCAAGTGAAATGGGATACACTTAAATTGCCTCATCTAATATAATACTCCTTCTTAATACATGCAAAGTGGTTTATGATGGCAAAGCTTGTAGAGCATGAAAATCGGCAGGGAAAGTAAGGTTTTCTAACTAAAACTGTCAAAAAGCAGTCATATTTTTTATCAGTTCTTTTTAAAGAGGTTAAGAACGAGGAAGGAGAGATTAGAGTAAGAAATAATCAGGCTAGAAAAATGTAAATTTAGTACATTAACCTTTTTAATACATCAGCTCTACCAAACAAGAAAATTATCAAGTAAGGCTGTTCTTTCAGTAATGTCTTCTGCACCGTAAAATTAAATGTAAAATACACAGTCACCAAAATATACTGCAGTAAGAAACAATAGTCTTTTTTCTGTTTTATCCAGAGAGTTTTATATTGTGAACCATGTTTCCATTTGCTAGTATTATTAATCTAGCTTCCTCTGTCTGGAATAAGGATAATTAGATAAGGAATTATTTATCTTTTTTCATCCTTTAAATGCTAAGTGAATATATCCCAACCTTGCATACCTCTTGCAGACAGAAAACCTAGTTTCAAGAAGACCCCAAAGCAACATGGTTTGTTTTTTTTTTTTTTCCTAGTATCCTGCACCTGCAGTCTGTCCATAGAGCTATAAATCCTCTCCCTACATCCCTTTCCAATGCTTCCAGAAAACTGTTCAGAAAGGGGCAAAGCTGCTACAGGCTTTACAGATGACACCCAAGTGTATATCTCACTTTCCACAGATATAACCAGAGCCATCACAAAGATGTTGCACTGCCTAGAGGAAAGTGGCTCCTGGAGAAGAGCATCTGGCTGAGATTGAGTTTGGGTGAGATCCAGACAATACTGGTTGAAAGACAGAAACTATCCAGCCAGCCGGTTGAGTGAGATTCCTAGGCACATGCCTTTAAGCATTAGTTTGCAAAGAGGCTATTCACATCCTTGGAAAAAGGCAGGGATAAACATGTTGCTCAGCTCTGGCCCCAGAGAATAAACCAAGAACACTTCCCACTCCAATCAAAAACATCTGCAACACAAGTTTTTTTCAGTCTTTCTTAGTTTTTCATGATCTTAAAAAATGAGGTCGCAAAAATAGCAAAAGTCTAGAAAACTCTTCCATGCCTCCAAGACAAAGGCTTAGCCAAAGAGATTCTGCATACTGTTTAGGAGTTGATACAACTCATTGTATCCAGAGCTGTTTCACTCTTCACAATAAGAGAACATTGTTTCTGAACTACAGTGTCTCTGAGGCTCCTATTTGCGTTTGGATAGAAAGCACTAATCTTGTTCTCAAAGCTACTGTTGGTTTGGATCTCTTGATATCCATGATTACTTATTCATTTTTCACAAATGGACAGCTTCTACAAGAAATACTTCAAAACCTTCTGAGCAAAGTGGGCTTCTGAGAGAGATGTGATGCATCTCTTCTGATTATGCAGTGAGCTTTTGGGGTCTGTACACACTACAGAGTCGTTTCAGCAAAGAATTTGACTTTCAGAAGTTCTGTACATCAGCTAAAATTAAGCCTTCTACTCTTGGTAGGAGAAAGGTGAAAGATGGGTGATTTAAACTTTGGGAAGTCATGCAAACATCCCCCATCTGTAAAGTGCTAAGACACAATAGTATTGGCTGATAGGAATGAATAACTATAGTTGGTAGAGGCTGAAAGCACATGTGAAAGCTGCAAGCAAATAATGCCCCATGACAGCATACAGTTCTCTTGGGGAAGCTGGTTTCAGGATGAAACCGGTCTTTGAACCTGGTCCCAAACATTGTTGAAAAGTATGAGCATCTTTATGGAGAAGAATTAACTGTAAAACTGTTGATACTCACTATCAAAATGCTGAGCCTCTCCCTGGCAGCATTGTCTTTACCTATTCAATTCCCTCAACAGGGAGCAGAAAAAAAGACATTCTAGGGTCTTAATCATGAGGATTTTGTTGGTGTTAAGAAGTCTCCTGAAGTTTATTCCCCTGGATTTTCTGAGGTCACAACATGACCCAAGTAAGACGTGCACCTCCAAATACTTCTTTTGTGTTTCCTCCAGTTCATATTCAGGAGTAAGCAAGAGTAGAATGATAATACAAGTCTTTAGCTTGTTACTTTTCTTACTGGTCATTGTGTGCGTTTGAGTTTTGGTAGATACTTGTCAGAGAAATTTCTGTCATAAAAACAAAGATGTTTTCAGACAGTACTCAAGTCACCCTGTTTATTTTCCTTATATATTTTGCGTATATGAACTGGAGAACTAATCTTAATCGGTAAATCTTTGGGCTTCATAAGGAAAATATATTCCCTGAACATTTTCCTCCTGGTAATTCCTTCCTTGTAGTCTCTTCACTGGCTCACCAGCTGTGCTGCTTATCACAGCTTCATTCACTTTATGAAAACTATTTTAAATGTTCTCCATTAAAAGCTGTGTAGAAAACTCAGTGCATGTTTGTGAGGCACTTGTAGGAACATGTAGTTATTGGGAGGAATAAAATAAAAAATGCAAAACTACTATTGAATTGGTATGTGTACAGCTATGCTGTACTTATTGCTATCATGAATAAAGCATTTGTTTTTCTAAATTGTGTGTATATTCCTAGAGGAGTACTTAAAAGACAGAGCTTGTTAGAGAAGCAATGGAAACAATGCAGAATTTCTCCCATTTTAGTACTCGAATCATAAGGTATAATCATAAATTCTGACTGCAACCTGACCAGCTAAAGGGACACAGGGGACTCCTCCAGAAATCTGGAAATTTCTTTTCCTTGATGGTTTATGCAACCCAGCTCCTTTGAGGAACGAACAGACAACTCAACCACTTTGGGGTTCGCTTGCGTTGTCCCTCCCAAAAATGCCTTGTCACTGCATTGAGTCCTAGTGGAGCTGGGGGCAATGAACAACCCAAGACACTTTTGTGGTCAGCCTCTGCCTCCTTGCAAACCAGAAGCTGAAATGTGAATGTTTTACTCTTGTAGGGGTGTAATGAGAGCCAATGTGCTTTGATATGCTAGGAGATTCACAGGAAATATTGCCTTAAAAATACCAGGTTTCTTGGGGAATTTATGCTTGTTGGTTTGATTAGTGAGGGTTTTTTCTAAATTTTTAACTGTTACTTTAAAGCCTAAATCCTCCTTCCTTCCCTTAAATATAGTTACGAACTCAATTGCAAGATGTGTATTCTGAAGGATACCAAATGCTTTCTGTGTCCTTCCTCATTGTTCCAACAGAGGAAGACATTTTTCCTTCTTTATTAATATGCTGGTATCTTGATTGAGATGAAGTAAACTACTGTCTTAATGGGCTTGCCAAAGTGATCCCTCTTCTAACAGCTATTGCGCAGTGCTTCAAATACCTTTTAAGATTTCAAATACACCAAAACTATGTATTTATATTTATAAATATACTATTTATAAAAATTGTATCACAAGTTCCTTTTTAAATTAGTAATGCAAAAGGAAATAAAGATTAAAATAGATTTATTTTCCTTATTGTTTTTGATTGATTGTTCTAGCTGACTTTTATATTGTGTGGCATAAATTCCATCCTTTGAATTTTTTCTCCTTGCAGATTAATGTGGACTGAAATGAGGTAGCAATAGTATTTTCTTTCCATAAAGCACTTCCTTTTACAGCTATATAGATTGTGTGATTCCATCATGTGGTGATATAAACATATTGCTAAGTGAATATCTGTTGCAGCTTGTTTGAAAATGTCAGCTGCACTCTCATATAGTCCTAAGGCTTACCATAAACAAATCTTGGATATTTGTTTTTTCGAACATCTTGTAGACACAGCATTCTAAATCTATGTAAATGTCTACAACGGAATTTTCTGATTTAATTTTGCTGTCCAATGTCATGTGACACTGTTATTCCTACGTTATGTCCTTAAAAATAAAAGTTAATGACATATATGTTTCTGGATTATTAACATGGTCCCTAGATGAATGTAAATAGCTGAAGTATCATGCCAGCAGAATTTGGATACAGAAACCTACCAGTATAATTACAAGTGGAAAAAAAAAAATAGTACCCATTTAGTATTAAAAGATTCACAAGCTTGCAAGAAAGTCACTTTGGATCCTGTGATCACACAACCCAGAAACATTGATGTATTGGCTGTGCTGTGTATTTAGCTGTGTATTTAGCAGGCACTTTAGATCTTGCAAGGCAGGTACCTCCAAAAACTTGTGTTCTACATTGACCAGACACTGAAAGTTTCTGAGCAATCTTGTGTTTCTCACCTAACATGGGCAAATTTTCCCTAGTTTAAGTACTCAGGCTTTACTTAGGAAAAAAAGAAAAAGGAACAGAGACTGAATTCTAAAATTTATACGTCTCTCATTTTCAGAGGTAACCAACACCAAGTCTGCTTCCCAACACTAAATCAGCAGAGATTGTGAAGCCATAGGATAACATATGGAAAGTGTATTCACCATGATACTTTACTGTTTGAAACTTCACTGACTTGTGCTCATGCATTCGTATTCTTATGCTATCATTGATTGAAATGTTCAGTGACAAATGGAAGAAAAATGAGAAATAAATGGGCTATGCATTTTATCCACCTCTACTTACTGTCCCATATCACAGATGCTTATTTAACATTTCAGATCCTCAAACCACTTAAATCTGTGAATGTTAAAAAAAAAAGTTTTTCTACTTTTATCGTTTTTTTGCCAAATTCAAAATGTCACATGGAAATTACCCCATTTGTGGCTCAGATGAAGAAGTTTGATTATTTTCAATTTCATGTTCTGAAAATGGCATGGATCTGAAGTTTATTTTATTAAAATCTTCAAAAAAAACCAACCCACCACCACAACAAAACTTAGAAGATGGGTTTGCACCACCTAAATAGCTATTTCTTTCATCAAATATATCAGAGATTTTAAGTCATTTTCAGAAGGTAATATAGCTTCATCCAGTCTCCTTATTCACAGTAACTCTTGAAGCATAGCAGCTCAGTCAGGTGTGCAAAATAATCTCATTTTTATAAGCATTCTAAATATGCTGGGATTTGGTTTTTCAGTAAATGGATGACATGAAATACTTTTTTTTTTTCGGTTTTAAATCAATATTCATTCCAAGATAGTTCCATTACTTACAAATGACAGTGAACTAACACAGAGGAATGTAGCATTTCTGTGCTTATGGAGATTATGGCTGAGACTCAAAAACAGGCATTTGGATCCTTTGTCCCTGTTTCTGACTATCAGGACTCCTTTATTTAGAATATGACTATATCTCAAATATAAGCTAAAAATAAAATAACGAAACATTTTCCCTTTTTTAACTTTTTTTTTTCACTGACAAACTGTGTAGATCTCATAGGCCCAAACTTGAATTGTACAATCTGTTCCTTGCCCTCTTTGGAGGGACTGGGGAGTTTTCCTGCCTAGAAGCATAAGCACGTAGCAGAAGTCTCTAAATTGGGAACTTGCTCATTTTAAGCTGATTCCGTAATCAGCAGCCTGGATCTGAATCTCATTCTGGAAATGTTCATCTCTTGGCATTGATTATAGGGAGAGTTTAAGTAACTTCAGCTCCCGTCTTAGGCACTTAACTGAGAAAATCATCGTGATGGAGGGCAAATCCAGACCCTAACGTTCCCACAATCCTACTCCAGATTCTACATGAAATCCTGGCATAACTGAAGCTGACAGGAGCTGTGTCACTGACTCTAGGCAGCTAGAAGCTCTTCTCGGACCTTAATTCAAAACTTGCCAGAATGTTTAACCTTGGAAAATAGGGACATATGGAAATATTGACACAACCTTGAAAGCTGTAACTCAAGTGTGTCTGCAGGAAGATGTATCAAGCTCGTAGCTTTGACACAGGAGTGGGATGATGCATAACGCAATGAATTCAAGAGGTCTTTTCCTTTGAAACTCCAGACAGCAGTGAGTGCTCTCTCAGCAAAGCTTAGCAGTATATAAATATCTCTTTGTTGCTTTCATGAATGCTTGTTTACAAAACCCTCAAGCCCACAGAGTGCAAATAAAAATTGACAGGTAACATTCTAATTGAAGGTGCATGCATATATGCTGCAGTGTTTTTTATCTGTGAAATATTGTGTTGGGCAGTGCCAAACACACTGAAGAAACGAGACCATTGCAATCATTTTAACAAGTTATTTGGCTGCATGCATGGTGTGATTTACTTCTGGGTCTCGCAAATGCATTCAGCTTTATTTGTTAACCTAGCAGAACATTATTTATTAACGAGTTCTTC
The DNA here is from genome assembly GCA_013396935.1 of Baryphthengus martii. Classification (NCBI taxonomy): domain Eukaryota; kingdom Metazoa; phylum Chordata; class Aves; order Coraciiformes; family Momotidae; genus Baryphthengus; species Baryphthengus martii. Next base: position 13,458 of record VWZK01011089.1, read on the forward strand.
ATGTTTTATTAAGCTAATGTCAAAACACCTCTGTGGGACTCTAGGCATGTTCTCTCTTTGTGTTAAAGCCTTCTAAAGAAAAAGAAAAATTATGCAGCAAAGCTGCAGATAAAACCCAGTAGATATCTGTTCAATTACTCTTGATCTTGGCAGATGATGTTTCTGAATATTTGTGAAAGCACAGCATCTAATTGTGTGCTGGCTTAAATTAAAGCATTCTGCAATCTCAAATATATGTAATTAGGGCACCTTAGAAACCTAACAAGGCTACTGTGGTCGCCAAAGCTGAGTGAAGCACTCAGATGGCGAAAAAAAATGACAAGTTCACCATAGAAGTAGAATTCATGCTTTTTTCTATGAACTGATGTTTCATATCAGAGGAGAAATCTTCTTCAAGGGAACAGTAAAATGAGTCAAAGTAGAAACAGGGTGAATTATCTGTGATTTTCTGTAATTTGATTGGACTATTATGGCTCAGGAAACTCATACTGGAGTTCAACAAATTTTTTGACCCTTGATCTGACTGAACACCTTGTTTTCTAGTGCTGATATGAGATTCAAATTCAGCAGTTCTGCAGATCTTAATGTGGAATATCCTAGAGTGTATTTCATGATTCTTCTATGTGCATTGACATTTAACATCAGTTTAGCAGCATCAGTTTAGCAACACCAGATTTTACACCACGGAAACATAGACAGAATGGAATAAACACGGGATTATATGTAGTTGAAAAAAATAGCAATTCACAGAAAGTCAACACATTCATCACTTTTTACATTAAATGTATGTAAGCTTTGCATGTGTAAGAACCCTTCACATAAAATTCTTAGTTTGCTGTCATCCTGCATTTAAAAAGTAAGCTTTTAAACATGTGTTTAAAAAAAATTTGATCAGCAAACTTAACAATGGCCAATCAGAATCACCTGAGTTATCATAATAAGCAGAATTTATATAAACCCCCCTAATCTATAAGAAGGAAAAAAGATTAGAAGTCAGTTGCTTTTATGAACACACAAAAGACATTTGTCATCTTAAGCAATAGACACAAGAATTTAGCTGTTGAAATCTAAAAGTTTTGCACAATTGAGATGCCATCTTGCTTTTACTGAAGGTAGAGTTTCATTATAGGTTTTAGTGGAGAACAGAAATAAGGCATAGAACCTTACTTTTACTTACAACTCATTGCACTATCTTATGTTTATGCATGTGATATAAAGTAGCAAAATCTGACCAAAGATACAGGCCAAAAAGACTGGTTTACATTCCAACTCCAGCAACAGAAGTCTGTGGAGAAATATTCCTGGAGGGAGTTGCAGATAGATGATTTGGACACTGCATAATCACTACTGCTTTATTTCCTATTTTCTGTCTGTAATTACTACCAGTTATGAATTTTTAATGTAAGCTTGTTTTGAGCTTTTTCTTTCATCTTATTACTTTCATCGTCTCTCACAACATCTGAGAAATCAGTGTAAGGCAACGGGATGGTAGGGGAACGTACCATATCGTTACCATATCACAGCAAGTGTAAATAATTGGTGGGACAGATCCTCAGCTGGTGCCTGTGCTCAGCACTCTCCTGGTTTTGGTAGAAGCCAACCACTTACACTGAGACCTCTTGGCATAGAGATTTCAGTAACATAAACCGGAGACTTCCAGGCCCCCCTGCTGGATTACTTTTGTCACTGGAGCCTGCTTTGCCTCTTTCCAAGTGGATGTGTGATCACCAGAGGAAGAGTCCTGCTTGTCTCGTGTGGTTTTTTGTCTGGCACTAGCTATGAAGTTGTGAAATAAGCCGGGGGTGGTAGAGGAGGGCTCTGCTCTTTCTCCTCTGGTTATCTTTTGTGATAAATAATTGATCTTGCTATAGACGTTAGTCTGTAAATCCCAATAGTGGTGAAGCACCTCTTGCTATCCCAGGAAAAAATCTGAAATGGCAAAGATGCAGGATGAAAATTTAAGCCACATTCTTTCCATTGTTGCTCCCTATTGTTTAGCTTGGCTAACTGCAGAGGATTTCTCCTGCAGGGTTTGGTTTTTTTTTTTCCTTGTGTTATTCAGCTACCACAGCTATAATGAATTTTCTTCTTCTCCACCTTCTCGTGCATTGCCTGTGTTATACACAGAACACAGAGTGTAGACAAGGAAGGGTTATAAAGAGTGGCATTGGAGTGCTATGCCCAGCTGCCTGCTCTGGATACAGCCTTCTGAACTCTACAAAGGTCAAACAAAACAGGTCACTTGGCTTCCTGAGAGTCGTAAGGCAATGCAGGCTGGTCACCAGTTCCACTGCAGTCAAGCTCGTTGCAGGTAATGTTGTTTTAATGGCCACTATTTGCTAGTTTTAGACTGCTGTTTGTGTATACTCACTTACATTAATAAGAAAGTAGAACTAGAAGCTGTCACATTGAACCCTTTACATATTTGCTTTTTTTTTTTTTTTCTTTTAGTGAATGTTTTATTGTATTTTTTTCTGAACTAGCTAAACTAGTTACTAAGACTTAATTAGAATCCAGAAACTTAGGAGTAACTAGTCTTAGACCAAAGGGAATCTGTTGAGATCTTTTTAGGTCCCTCTAGACTGCAAGGGAGCTAAGCAAGTCTGCCTTGTACAGTTTTCCCAAGAGGACACAATTAAAAATCCTCCTGCTCAGGAACTACTTTTTATGCTTTTGTTTTTAACAAAGCCCTTTGAGACCAGAAGTAGTGTGTAATATTCATTCTGCTCTTAGTCTGTGTATGGTCGTTATGCTGCTCAAAGACAGAGTCTACCACATTTTCTTCTCAATTTTTTGCTGTCTAATGAGAAAACTCATGATTAAATGGAAGGTTACTTGCTTCTTTATGTAATTTCAGGACAAATACAGCATGGAAAAATGACGTTTCATTTCTGTGATTTCCAGAAATACAATTTCAGTTGATTGGTGTGATTTTGTGATATGCACGTTCCCGTGAACACATAATTTCTTACAAATGCAAGTTCTCTGTATACAGCATAACTCTGCTTCAGACTGTGGTACACATACATGGAGGACATCAGCGCCATAATAATCTTCACTGGCCTCAGCTATTTGATACAGACTGTCACTGACATGAAGCCTGGCACACTGTCACATCTCTCTGTACTGTATGTGTGAGAGAGCTCATGGGGAATGGTGAGGCACATTCCCATCTATGGTGCTGTTTGGAGGAACCTACTACTGAGGAACAGAGAGAGGGCTCTGGTGAAATTATTATTCACCTTGTGGAGCTAAGGACACAAAAATCCTCGTGTCTTAAATTGGTGTGGTTACTGAGACGTTTATTCTGGAAATTGAAAAGAGAGCAAATCACTCAAAGAGGCTGGGTTCTGTGCTGTGTTGTCATATGGAAATTTTGCTTAGTCACATAACTTTTAGACTTTGCTGTATAGATGTGCAGCCTGTCATTCTATATCACATGATAAAATATGACCTATTACACATGCAGTAATGGGAAGGAAGAAACTACCTAATCATGTATAATTAATATTCTGATGGTTAGACTTTTGCTTTGTTTTGCTTATATGTGGGGGAAAGGCATATTTGGAAAGCTCTTCTCTATCCTCAATTACTGCTGCTCCAGGCTGTTTGTGCTGTTATAGCAGTTCCAGTAAACCCACAGAAGGGAATCGCCTTTTCTGTTGATGGCACATTTGCTAATATTTCTGCAGCAATGCAGTAATGTCTTTATTGTGTAATGCTGTATTTTAATAGTCAATTAAAATTCCCATTGAATTGACAAAACGGACCTAGGAACTTCTGAAGACTACTTGGCTAAAAGTACTCATGAGACTATTCTGATAATCACTGCTACAGCACAATTCAAAATTGCTCAAAAGCCTTACCTTATCACAACAGGAAAAGTAGTAAGGCAAGAGAAAACCTATTTTTTTTTTAAAGAAAGCCTGTTGAATTGAGTCTCATCTCTCTGTTGTGCCCGTGTCTCCTCTCTATTTGTTCACCCCTCAGCACCACCACCGTGTTTTTTCTACCTTTTGTCCATTTTCCCAACTTCCATTCTGTATTGTCTCTCTTTTTTTTCCCCCTGTTTTCCTGTCTTTCTCGTCTTATCTAATAATAACAAATGGTGTGGTGCCTTTGTGATGAGAATGGAAAGGTGATAAATAGTCCTGTAGCAAGATTTCAGGAGCTTCACACAGAGTTGTCTAATTTTATTCTTTTCATAACAAATGTGTTTACAGCCTGTGGGTTAAAATGAATGAAAGTAGCAAAGAATACATAAGATAAACTCTGTGAGTAAGTACACCGCTAACAGGGAACAGGGCTTGCAAATGCATGATTCATTCCAACTCACCCACTGCTAACTTCTGCCATCCTTGCAATGTTATCTTCAGTCTCGTGATACGTGATGGGTTTCTTAACACCCCAGCTGCTGGAATCCCTTATTGCATGAAGAACTTTGCTTCCGTTCACCGTGTTTCTCAGTTGTCCCAGTTTCATTAGAGGATTTGGGTTTTTTCCAGATGTCATTGGTAGATATTCTTTTGGCACTTTTATGATAATTTCCTGGGGGCATACCCCATACAAAGAGGTAACAAGCTTATGTAGTGTTGTGCACTGCCAGATGTGTTGTGGAATCATGTTCATAATATTTAGCAACTCTTGCAATTGCTCCACAGAGCAAGCATGTTGCAGCTCTCACAGTCAGACTCTGCAAGCAAGTCAAATGACAAAACTCGGGAAAAGCCATAAATAGGAAGCACACAATTCAAGACACAGACAAATCCATAGGGCTACGGTGTGAGAGAATAATAATAATTTTAGCTTTTTGAAAAGACAAGGACAGACTGAACAGCAAACATTTCAGTCTTCCTCATTCTATTGCATCTGGCCTTTTGCTTCTCCAGAGTAGTGTGCAAATAAAAGCGAATTGGCGCTTTCAGATGTACTTCTGTAACCATACAGATGTGTTCTTAATGTGTATTTTTCAAGTTTCAAGGCACAAAAGGACTGTGACTGTATTATATAAAAACACAAGAAGAATGGGCATCTGCTTACAGGCGATTCTTCCTTCTATTATTTACTACAGATTGTGAAGAATCATTTTGAATAGAGATGAATATTGGGGGAGTACACACTCAGCTTTTACAGGGAATAAAATATGGGGCATGATAGACAGGGAAGAGTGAAAAGGGCAGATTTTAAAAATGGCAGAAGTGGTGAAGCTCATGGGAGAATTGCTGCAGAGTGAGGCAAGGGCTTGCCGAAGGCAAGTGTAGCGGACAGTAGCAGAAGGACAATCAGCAAGAATGGAAGCTGATATATTTTAGGTCAGCATTTCTTTGTAGTTAAATCATTCATTCCACCTAGTGGAGTGTTTGTGCCCACTTGGGATGTCGGCGAAGTAGCGCACAGTCTGGTTTCAACTACACGCTTAGAGCAAGGAGAGAACACTTATGCCGAGTTAGGAGCTAGTTCAGGTGCTCCTCGGCTGCGGTGACCCAGAGATGCTGCTCTGTGCTCCAGTGCACCTTTCAGCACTCCCAGTGCAGAAGGGAGAACGCTACAGCGTGCTTCTTACATATGAGCCCAAGCTTTCTGCCATGAAAAGTGAGGGTGCATGGAGAAGTGACAGGGTCTTGTCCTGAAATGTAGCCAAGGTAAACACCCAGAGTCTGGGGCAGCTGAATCCAGCACTAATTTACTCCCCTTGACTGCATGCATTATGCCGCAGTTTTTAGTTCATGATTACGCAGTATTTTTTTCATCCCTTTGCTTTCTTCCCTGTACAGGAGGGACCGTGCACAGAGAACAAACCAGCAATACGCAGAAAAAATATGCTAATCTCTGTAGGATGTCTGTCTCATATGTGGTAAAAATGGAAGTTATATGACAGCTAAGGCAGAAAAGTGCAGGAAGAAAAAATTAAAGCACCTGAGGCTTCAAAAGTGGATATAGTAATTTCAACAGTTACTACCCACCAGATGTTCATTACTATCTTTTATCTAGAGGTTTCTGCTTCCAGAATTGAGTTGCTTTCACTGTTTATAGTTTAAAAATTCCACTGAGTTTGTACTGAAGCAGCCGCAAACTCTTGATGAGGGCATTGAAACAGTGTAGCTGTGCATGTTGTAACATCAGCGGGGGACAACTTCTTAAATCACTTCAGCTCTATCCCAAAGAAGACTTGCCTAGAGAGAAGATTCTACTTTGGGTTTCTCTTGTCCTCTACCACAGGTTTCCTGGTGATGGTGGGCAGATGACTAAAATTCAAGTTTTTTCTGCTGTCACTAAGTGCATTTTCCTTCCAATTCAGCCCATTTGACTAAGCAAAAGAAAATACTTGGGATCTGGTTGAGAGAAATGGTGAACAACTCCCGACTGCAGTTCATGGGTGCCCTTCTCTAAGGATGCCAGCAGAACAGGGCCAGGTTGTAGCCTTCTCAGACTGACTTTCAAGTTAGCTGGTGCTTTTGACAATTTGTCTTGAACCTGTGTATGTTGTTTCCTGTCTTAAGGGAACACTAGCAATACTTTGATGTCATGGGGGCATTGTTAAGATATACTTATTGGCTTTTATAAAGAACTTCATTACAGAAGGTCTTTGTTTAAGGAAACTGTCATTCGTATTAGGGGTAGAAAGTGAAAATCAGCCCATCTGTTGTGTACCACTGTCCGTGTTCAGATTTTTCTCTCATGCTTGTAAAATTATTGAATGTGACAAAAAAAAAAATGACAATTTTTTTTTTTTTTTAAAGTTACTCTTCAGAGCATGTGGCAAATGATGCTTGTAGATCCTTTTCACACTTGCAATATGTGAGTGAAAGGATGTATAGAGAGATTTGTCTGCCTTTTTTTTTCTTTTCTTCGTTCAACTGTAGAATGCCTTCTATTTCAATATTACAGAAAGCCTTTCTGTGTCTTGTCCTGTTTTTGCAATTGGTTAGAATTGTTCTGTCAACTTGAAGTTGTGTTGATTAGGAAGTTGATACAGTTACTAACAGACTTTATTTCATGTGTTGATTTCAGACAACAAGACATATTTTCTCTATACTAGTTAGGCTGATAACGTAGTAAAATGCACAGTTGATATAGTTTCTGGAAAAATTGCCTGACATCATCACTAGATGTAAAAGTTGTTTACATTCCTATGATCTGATCATCACACAGTGCACCAAGCAAGACCTATCTATCGGCTTGGTTGTCTTTCTGGGTGCTGCTTAATAGTGACTCTGCATTTGTGATGAAGGAACAGCCGTTTGAAATATCCCCTACTGATAGTGCCAAAAGAAAACTGGAAAATCTCCAAAACTCTCTCATTTTAAAAACATTGCTGAATTTCTTTGTGAATATATGAATATACATATCTTGCTTATTTGAGCACTGAGTTACTTGTTGGTTTTTTTTGTCTCACTTGACTGTACTTTCTTCCTGTAGTACATACTGGCTCAGAAAGGGATCAGAGCTTGCCATGTATATTGAGGAGGGTGAGAGGTGGAAATTTTCGTGTTATGTGTATTAAAATTAGGAATTTATAATTTTTTAATATATTGCATTTTGTAAATAAGCTGGAGAAAAGCATACACTCAATATTAAGCATGACTGAATTGTCACAATAACAGAATTGTTCCAGATTTGAAAAGTAGATTTTTAAACCAAGGTACTGATTAGAAAACAGAGTAACAAGTTGGTAAAAACAAAAGGTCTAATTCCTACAAGAATAGCAACCGCTCTTGTTTGAATAGAAACAGAAAAACAAATTAGGAAACACACTTTTGTTTGTGGTCATGTGTGAAGGAACATCTATACTCTTCTTTATTTGAAGTGACATTCTGTATCTATTCTTATGATGGTGAGGGACAAGCCACAGAGATATCTCAAGCTTTGGGAAGGAAACAACAGCCTCTTGGATTCCACTGCCATCTTCCAGTAAGCCACCAAGAGGCAGGACCCAGGCTGATCATGATCTGACCTGGCCTTAGCCCTACAAGAGGCTTTGTTTCAACCTTTGTCTTTGCTCAGGAAGGATGTTCATAACCAAAATTAAAGCAGAACATACAAGGAAGAAAACCTGAACATGATGGAGAGTTGGATAGATGGGTGGATGGATGGATGGATGGATGGATGGATGGATGGATGGATGGATGGATGGATGGGAGAAAAGCTTTCTCTTTTCCTCCACTGCTGAGCTGTCAGTCAGCCAAAAGAAATTAGAAAGTGAAACCCATGTGAAATCAAGAGAAAGAAGTACATTAGAAATACCCCCTGATTACAAACCCAGGTGAACTGGATGCAAATTTAACAATGCTATTGCTTGGTGAAGAGGATTTCTCGGGGATAAAAGGCAATAAGCACAGAAATATCTTTGGGCAAGTGTTAGTCTCTAGTGTGACCTGAGCAAACTCAATTTTATTGTGAGCCATGTTAACAAGGAGTTGAGCCTATAAGCCTTGTAGTAGTAACAAAAAAGCAATTTATGCAAAATGGGGGCAATCCTCATCTCATAGTATCTAGAGAATATGCAGTTTTATAGGTGATTAATTTCAGAAAAAAAAAGAAAGATGAAAGAAAAAAAAAAGGTTTGCATAAGTTATTTAAAAGCCGTTTAGTAGACTGCTACTGGGGAAGTATTAAGAAAAATAGAAAGGGTATGGCACTTGAGGAGATGGCAAGGCATTGTGGGAATATAATGTGAAATAAAGCAGGATTCATTTATGTAATTATTACAGAGACAAAGCAGTCATACAGTAGTTAAAAGTTATGCCGTGATTCCCCAAAATAAACTTGTCTTCATGAAAGTTTGTTTCTGTATCCTTTATCTTTTCTACTTGGTGTTTCTATCGAAAGCAGAAAAAAAGTAAACATAAATTAATAACTATTTCTAAAACACTCTTCTAGGATCAGATTTATTTTGCTTTGGTTTTGTTGTTTGGGTTTTTTTTCCTTTGTAACATCTTGAAAATCGTTTCATGTAGGCTCTGCAAGCATAGCCACTCTGAGAAGAATTCTGTACTACTACCTTTATGTGTATTAATCAGAGAGTTGAAAGACACATAGGTTTACATTTTTAAAAGCAGTCAGTAATTCACACCAAGTACTCCATTTGATAGGCGTAGAAGAAGACATTGAGTATTAAATCAGCATTTAATACCAGCAGTCTTTAAGTGTGTAAACTTAGCTACCTGACACCATAAATCAATTTTTGTATGTTAGTTTATAAATATCTACATTCAGTTTTAAAGTAATAAACAGTCTTGTTTGCTGTTACCATACAAAATATTAATTATGATTCTGACTTTCAAAAGAGCTCAGGGATAAGAGACACCCTGGATTAAATCAGCCTAATCAAGAAAGCTAGAAACAAGAACTTGGAACGAATTTCAGAAAGGAGACATGGGGACATCCACACCGATGCTTTTTTTCAAAAAAAGGACATCCACATTTGTGTTGCCACTTCTGAGGTGCTGAAAGTCTTTCTGTAGTTGTTTGTTTCAGTTTTTAGAGTTCTTGATCCATTTTTTATGTTTATGCATAAGGACTTTGGCCTTAGGGAATTTAAATATTTCCTCTATGGAGGTGAGCGCACTAACCACCAACCTCTAGTTTTATTTTGATGTAGCCACAACACAGTCAGTAGACTGTTGAAAGCACTGAAATTAGAAAAGCCAGCCGTCAGGTCTGAAATAAAGCATCACCTTTCAAAGTTATTAGTGAGTTCAGACCTAATTGGTACACATTGGTTATAGGTACATATCTCATTAACTCTGAGTCATTCTTCTGATCTTTGGTTTCTCAGTCCCAGGGTCATGGAAGTACCTGCCCATTGCAAGAGACAATTCCATAACCCTGAACTGGGACTGAGATTTTGCATCTGCCTCTGTGCTTGGTGTTTTCTTCTATTTTACTCAAGCAACTCAGCCCTAGGCACGCGATTCTGTCTCTGTGTTTCACTACACATTAAATCACACGTGGTATTTTTGACTGTATTATGGCCCCAGCAGTGGAATTCTTAACCAAAGCAAATCCTTGCCCCTGACAGTGCTGCTACAGTTGAGGAAATCCTCAAAGCACTGGCCTCAGCTCGTAAACCAAGAATTTAACCTTATCTTAGAAGAACTTGCAGCCTAACTGACAATATTTGAAGCCCCAAGGGACTGAAGATTCTGCTTTTGCAAACCCCACATGCACCTAAAGGTTTTCCAGATAGATAGTTAAATCCTCCTTCAGGTGGCTCTTGGACCACAAGGAAGTCATTAACAGGCATATTTAGAGCAATGGCAAAACCTAGGAGAGAGCCAGCAAGAGCCCTGGCTGTGGCCCAGAGACATGTCAGTTGCCACAGTGATAACCAAGTGGCACGTCCTTCAGCCAGGAGAGGTTCCCATCAGCTAGAAACCATATGGCCTACTTGAAGAGAAGGTCATGGTATATGGTATGAAGGGGAGAGGAAAAGGGTGTGAAAAAGGCCTGCAGCTATTGAGGCAAAAATCTGCTACCCTCAGCTCTGGCATGGGATGTAGTAAGTAGCTTTAGCCCTTGTAGAAGTAGTGACTGGAGGATTGTCTGCTGTATTGCTGCACTGAGGAAACAACTGTCATATTTTAACTAATCTCTCAGATTTATTCTTGATTAGCAAGAAACTGTTGATGGAATGATTAAATACTTTCAGAATATATATATATAACCAGCTTTTCACTCAAATTTTACGGTTTGCAGAGAAAGTGGTAATTGGATAATGTTGGGATCATTCCTTCAAAATATGGCTATCAGTGAATGAAAGAGTAGCAGCTTTTTAAAGCCTGCTCGTGGTTTAAAGTAATTTTTATTTCAATCTAAAATATTTATTCCAGACTACAGTTTTTGAAGCAAATTATTTCTGAAACTAAGTAGTTTATACTTTCCTTTAATTTATTCTGTCTCTGTCATTATATTGTCCTTGGAACTATTTTCTGTCTACTCTCAAACACAATAGCCTCAGGATAGAAATGAAAGTGAGTTAATGTATTTCTGTAAGCTTTTCTAGTGAAATGTTTTTTAAAAGTTTTCAAATGCAGACTTTTGGATTTCAGCGGAAATTGAAAGAACAATGAAACTAGGAGATTAAAGGAACAATAGCAATTATTTCAAATGTTATCATTCTAACATTCCAATATTAATGTTTGAACACTGTTGTAATTGCACCAAATTATTTACATAAATAACAAAATTTGTTTTATGTTACTTACGCTATTCCTCTGCAAAGAATAACGCCTTCTCTGTCAGTCTCTTTTCCTCTTTAATTATTATTCCCAGAAATGTTTCACTATGACATTTTTCTAAATATGGTCTTAATAAGAGGCTTAACTTTTAATGTTTTGTAAGATTATCAAACCAATTTGTAAAAAAAAGAAAATATTCATTTTCCAAAACAAATGTAAGTTCAATGTGTGCTATTTTTCCATTTCAGAGATAACCTAAGTAGAACAAGCAAATCCAAAAAGAAAGACACTTATTGTTGGAATAGCGTGTGAGAAAGATTTACGGGCATGTCACAAGATTAGAAGATCTGTGCTTTTGCCCTATTTCTTCAGTGTATGTTATAGAAATTATTGATTGCTTATTTCTCATATGCTAGGATTTTAAGAGATTATTTTTAAAATATTTTTTTGACTCTGCTTAGCCACTATTACGTTTTCTAAACTGGAACGTCTGTCATTTAAGCTCTGAATTTCCACAGACTGACATACTTAAAGGTAGAGTGACTGGCTGGCTTAGAAGATCCACGTCTTAATAGTTGAAGAAACATGATTTAGACTTCCTTGCATTGCTGTGCATGTTGCAGTGTTTTCTTTACACAGAATTGCCCTTGCAGGTTTGTTTGCCTTTTTATTTTCTCCTTGCTTAGCAGTAGCCAACTTCATCAGCCCCTTGCAAGAAAGCAAATGAGCACAGTTCCTCCTTCAAAGAGTTCATAAAACAGACATGAAGAGAGGGTTCAATGAAGAGACACAGGAGAGAACATACAGTTTTACTGCTTTAACTCACTTCCAGTTGTTGGCTGAACCAAGGCCTGTCTGCAGCCCTGTTATTTCAGATGAGCCAGAAATTAATATGTGGTAAATGGCTTATACAAGACAGGCAGGTTCTTGTAGGAGCTGAGAGCACAAGCCCTCGTTCCTATCCCCACTACATGGCAGTCAGTTTGTGCAGACAGGATGGAGGAGCCTGTTTATTTTCTTGATCTTACCACGATGCATTTTCCTAATACAAAGGCAGCTTTGCTATGCGGTGCTTCTATTAAATTACCACTTCAGCCTCTTAACAATTTCCCTACTAGTGATCGCTGTCATTACTGAACAAGCATAACAGGCATGTTTTAACTTTTTCCTGAAGCATGGTGGTTGGGTATGTGTGAAACAGCAGCAATACAGGACTCAGCTGCTTCCTTTTCAGCTTACCAACATAGGGGGGGATTTTGTATGAGTACATATGTATATGTCTGTTCGTGTGTGTGTGTGTGTGTGTGTGTGTGTGTTCATACTTTTAAGCACAAGAAAACGCTAGTAATGCTCAAAATTGTTCACACATTGCTGGTTTGCTTGCCTTACACAAATGCACGGGCATGCAAACATCCACAACTATCTTTATATAAATATATACATTTGTACATTCACTCATCAACACATATTTTTGTACATATTCATAAAACATTTTTTAACTGTGAGTGTATACATTTAAAATTGTAATTAGCTGTCATATTATTAAAGTGATTGAAAAGACTTAAAATGTAGCCTTGAAAGCAGCTACTGTCTGCAAATGCAATTCTCCATTATGTCGGCATGCCTTTTTCAGTATTTTTTTTCTGTCACAAGATTTTATAAATCACTGGCACCAAGTGTGCATGTTCTGTAGACCAAAAACTGTTTACCCACACAGATAGATGTGTGTGTATGACACTGAATCACACTGAAATAAAATATTTTTCATAAAAGAACATGTAAATACTAACTAGTATTTTTAAAACACTTTTTCCACTAATGCAAGAAATAGTTCTATCTGCAGTATTAAAAAGCAGATTTTAGAGAGAAAGAAATTCAGGCAAAGAAATCTTTTTGAAAGCGCCTATTAAATTCGGATAGCTCAGGAGCTGGGCACCCAGCTGGGGAAGTACTGCCTTTTAAGGACACCTATGACTTTGATTGATCTTAGCAGATACCGAGGGTGCTTGGTGTCTCAGGGAGAAACACTGGAGAGACGATGAAACAGGAATGTGCTTCTCTAAAAGGTTTAGAAAGTGCCAGCAGATGGCATGCATGAGTCCACAGTGGTGTTTTTTCACGTGTAGGGGGAGAGTTTGGAAACTTTCTTGAGTACCCTAGATGATTTATGGTGCACAACTTTTGAACGGTACTCTGAAAACTGAGATTTTTGCTAAGTAAGGAAAAAGTAAAAGAATGCCAAAATAATGAATATATTTAGGGAAGAGTTTGCCCAAATCCTTAAAAAAAAAAATAAAAAAAATCTCTGCAGTACTAAGAAAGCTCAGTTCCTATTACAGATACAGATTAAAAATGCTATTTGTATGCACTTCTTGATCTTCACACTTGTCTTCTTTGTTGCAGTTTTATAAGAACACATTCGAAATATCAGCATTGCAAAACAGGGATTTAAAAGCAACTTTTCTTTTGGAAAATGTTTGTCTCATTGATGTTTAAGCTTGTACAAAAGCAGTAATAGAAACTGCATCTCTGATCACTGGAAAATGGCTACTTGTCGAAGGCACTAACTGTCCTAATAGTGTGATGCTATGTCTTGCTCTGTCTCACTGACGGGGTAAGCTATAGAAAAAGCATAATTATATGAGTAACTACAATTCCCTTATCTAATATGAACACTTGCTACTATTAACTGCATTTCAATGTGCTGAAGGTGAAGCAGAGAATTAAAATTTAAGCTGAGTTTGTTGGGTCTTTCTATCCAAAAGAGGTTGTTTTTCTTTTGGGTTTTTGTTATTTTCTTTTCTTTTTTTTTTTTTTTTTAACTTTATACCTTTCAAAATCTGCTAGCCAGCCCAGGAGCAGGTGACGTAAGCAGAGCCAGGAGCTGCTGCCCAGGGCACACGACCTGCTTTTATCTGGGCACTATTTGCTTTCCAGCAAGAGTTTCTCCCAGACCTGCCAAATTTCTGTTCTGCCAGACTTCTTAGCCCGCTGCTATTACCATGACCTCGGGACTGCGGCATCTGAGATTTATGTTTTTTTCAACTAACCTCAGCAGAATATTCTCCATTTCTGTCTTTCATTGCTCCATAAGTATATTTCCCAAGTGTAGACATTAATAGTCAATCAGTCCCTATAGCCTCATGTCTATTCTTAAAGATAATCAACTAACAACCCCAAATTCCTGATCCAATGCTTATTGATGTCAATGAAAGTTCTATAGAAAACTCTGAATGCCATATGAAGCAACTAGAATAAGCAACTTGTAATCCAGCAAACCCACGAGACTACATGGATATTCATATCACAGTAGTGAAGCAGTTGTAATGATAGTGAGTAATGAACTTTTGATATCAGAATACCTAGTTGTTTGAATATGACTAAAAGTTATTTCCAAAATATCTCACAAAATTACTGAAATAACAAAGACTGCTGTAGAAGACAAAAACGAAATAGATTTAAGTTAGAGTAGGGGGAACTGGAGAAAAGCCAGCTAAGAATGATGAGTCGAAATTCATTGTATATTGAACAACCTAATTACAGTGATTATGTTTTTTGTCATCACAGAGTTGATGAATATTTTCCAGAGTAAATGGAAATTTCCATCCCACAGTCATTGTAATAGTTTTATATCTCTGTGTATTAGTATCTTAGAGCACTGTGATAGTGTCAAATATAAACAGATTACCATAGACAATCACCACCCAAAAACAACAAAGAAGCCAGATTATATCTAGGTTTTCTGATGATCAAAGCTTTAATACACTTTATAGGCAGCTTCATAAATAATGAATGTGAAATAGTTGTGGCAGTAACATCAAGGCTTACATATTTTTGTAGTAATTATTTCAAAATAAAATAAAAGTGAATGTATTTTAAATTATTGTGTTTATTAAATATAAAGCCTGAAGAGCCAAACACAAAGAAACAGCTAGGAGGAGATTCATCATCTGTAGGTCACTTGTATCCTATTTGTAATGATTCCTTTCCTGCACTAAAAAGAAAAGCTAAAACAATTTCATAAAAGTGTCATCTGGTAAAAGATAACCCTTTCTTTGGAATTATTTCAAAGTTGTTGCAAAGCTTCGGAAGGAAATATGCCTGCAGCAGGATTTATTTTCCCCTTTTTTTTTTATCAATGCTGATTTATGTATTTTGCTGGTCTTATTTAAATAGCATACCATCTTATGTAACTAAAGAGACTTTATTAGCAGCAATGATACCAACTGTTCAGATTTGAATACATAAAATTCCTTATTTCACATCACAAAATACATATCCTTATCTCTATAAACTATGTATGTAAACAACATCTAAGTTAGAACACTCAATTTGCTTGTGTTATCTTTACCCGGACTTTTAAAAAAAACTCAAAGAAAAGTAAGATGAATTTACAATGCCCTTCCAAAGAAATTTAGGTGAAGGTTCAATAAAGTTAATCATCCTTTCCACAATAATGAAGAATTACTACTCAAATCATCTACGTTTGATACACTTTATATTCAGCAATGTCATTTAAACCTCAAAACTGCAAGAATTATGGGAACTTTCAAGCTAATATTGATCTAATGCCTTTAGATCAATGACAATGTCAATTACTTTACCTTTTTTTCTAGATAACATGAGAAGTACCAATGCTGCTGGAAACAGTACATGACAGAAAGATCCTCCTTCCAAAGCTGAAAAAAAAATAATTTCTTTATTTGGTTTCACTGCAGCTGATTCAGATTTTAACTCAAAAGCATTTATAGGTTTTTCTTATGGAAAATTAAGAAACAGCTTGTATTTGTAAACTTTAGACTTTTTAAGGAAATTGGTTTAAGCTTTAATTAAAAATCCATTATAATTTGCTTTCTATTTTTATGACTAGAATTATTGTTTCCTTCACAGGTGTTTCCCTTTTGGGATACTGTAATTTACCTATCACTGGTCAGTGCAATGTCTGCATTGTTCAGTTCAAATTCAGCACCTGAAAATGCTTATGTATGTTATTCCTTCTTCCAGTCATTGCAGAGAAATGAAAGTAGCCTGGGGTTCCTATCACTGTTTGCACTATATAATTTTAGCTCTTCACTTAACACCTCCTTGCTGTGTTATGTCAGACCTTTGCTAAACAAAATTATCTCCAGGTGTAGATCACATACTTACCAGTTTATCACAGGACAGTTTTAGAGAGTAATGGTAGGGCTGTGATCTAATAAATTCCCACAGTGTACTTCAGCTGCCCATATCTATGGCTACACTATACAGATTCTTTACAAAATATGGGTCAGCACAGTATATATGAAAGATGTAGCACGTGTCTGCAAGAGCGCTGCACTACTGCGTTGAAAGTACTTGTCTCCTGCTTTCTCAGCACCTTCCTGAGTGCTCCACAAGGCAGGGCAGGTGCCTTCTACTGCTCAGACAGTGCCCAGCCCATTATGGATATTACCAGAAACAAATCTGTATATTAGCAGCCCATTTACATGTTGGCAGATGAGCTACTGAAAACAGGTTGCAATTTCCAGGTGTTTGTTGCAACAGAGTAAAAAGGTGTTGATTGACTCAGGGCCAAGAAAATTCTGAACATTTTCATACGATCACTCTGAGAGCGGTGTCTGAAACAAGTCCTCTGGGTTGAAGCTGGTTTAAATTGATTACACATTTATTAATAACATACTTGTAATAGTAACGTCGAGCCTCAACCAGAGGACAGTTGAAGAGGTAATTTTTCCTCAAACCCAAGTTGAATCTCAGTCTCTCTTTCTCAGCAAGAATCAGAACAGAAACAAAAATATTGCCTGGTTGGGATGTGATGAATTTTTCAGTATGAAGATCTGAAGAGTTTTCTGGTGTGGAAGTGGTTGGTGCTGTGAGGATGTGCCTCTGTATCTCTGCACTGCTCTGGCAGCTCTGTGGGGACTTCTCATGGTGGCTCACAGCGTACCCAAATTATTGCTCCCAGTGGCACTTTATATCAATTTCTGATCGCTTGCGCTGAGTTACTCTGTGCCCTGGGAGTGCCTCCAGACCTGATATGTTTTCACCCTGGCTAAAACTTCTTCTATCAGACCTGTCATATGGCACCTTCTGGTTTAAAATGATGTATTTTTCAATGAGAACTACTGAAGCGCAACATCCATCCTGTCTTCACATTCAGGAAAATGGTTGAAATGAGAGGCCACACATCACAGTCTCTGAGGTAACCTATGAACATTTAAAGATGTTATGCCCAGAAATGTGGGCCCTTCTTGGAGGGGAAGGACTGTGCTGTCACTTTCACCACGTGTGAAAGTTTGAGCATGCTGGGTCTGTCTCACAGCATGGATGAAAGAAGGGGGCTGGTCCCTGTTGCCTGTTCACTGACGGTACAGGATATATATGGAACTGTCTTCATATTTCTGCTGCCACTGGCTTTCTTCTACACAGATCTGCATATTTCTTTTAAAAACTCACATCTCTTGGCTCCCTGTGATGCATTGCTCTCTATTTCATCAGAAGACCAGCTCTAATCAAAATTAAAATGATAATGCATTGAGAAATGTCACAAACAAGAGACCTTTCTCTAGAGGACTCTTGCTAAAATTTATTCCAAAAACATACCAGTGCAACAAGAACAGAAGATGCCTCACAGAATACAACCCTGCAGAGCATATATGTGATGGCACCTTTAAAGGACAATTTAGCTATTTTAATACTTAAGTCCTTAAAATCTCAGATACAAAATACTGCTGTAAGTATCTAGCTAAGGGTATTCCTAAGACCCACAGCAATGTCTTCTACTGCCACTTGCTAATCATTCAGACATGCTGTCTCTCACCTTCTTTCTCCCTCTCCCTGTCTGGATTAGAAGAAAACAAGTGTTATCACAGCTGGTCATTGTTTCTGGTCTGCTAATGACATTTGAGTTCCTTTGAAAGAAAAACTACTGTGTATGTTCCAGTACTATGGGTATGAGTATTTGAGATTGATAATCATGTGTTCCTGTAGGGGCCAACCTTGGAAAGAAAAACACAAATAAATGTCTTAAAACCTGAATGAATTTAACGTGTTGAATACAGCATTACAGAAAGATCTCCTGGGAGAGTCCCGTATGAAAAAAAATTGTCCGGAGCTGTGATACAGTAGAAGACACTGGAGGAGAAACCTAGCAGATGTTTTACAAGAGATTAGGAGTTAAGACTTCATTAAGGACTGTTACCTACAGAGAAGTCCTGTCTATATTGAATAATGTATTTGTTACCTTGAAGAAAACTGTGTGTCTTTTTGGTCACTGTAGGTGTGGGAAAGGCTCACCTGCTCTGACATGAACTCTTCCCCAGCTGATAATTGGAATGATAACTCCTGGGTTTGCAAATGATCAGGTAGAATTTACCCTGAAATCAGGTCATAAATTATAATTAATAAACTATATCATCCTCTCATCCATTGGCTACTCTGTGCATTAAGGATTCAGCAGCAAATTCATTGTTTACCTTGAAAATTACTATGAGAAGGTTTCTTACTTCTCAGAACCTAGGTTCCAGAGAATAACTGTGACAATCTAATACAGTCCAAAGGGGTTTGATCATCTGTAATAAAACCCAAACAAACTGATACTCCCTTTTTGTTATGAACAAATGGAGGCTTGACAAAGTGATCAAGCCAGGGGATGCTGTGATCAACAAGGACAATTTACATACTCGTTTTGATTCATTTTCATCTGGACCAAGCCAAAATAGTGAAGTAAAGGATGGAAATAATTCTTTCTAATTCCAGTGATCATGGTACCATATATTTCACTTCTAAAATTAGGTCATCTACATGTGTTTGTTCCTTACAAATAACCCAGACTCCATCACTGTGGCACACAAAACATCTCTTGGCAGATCAACAATCTTTGTTTCTAGCAGCACACATAAGTTACTCAGTTAAAAACACCTTTGTGCATTTATCTGCTTGCTTGACACACAAGAGTGTCTGCTTCTGAATTAACCCCTACCACAGGAGATTGTAGCCTACTGTCATCTCTGTTGAAGAAAATCTGTGTCCGGTATTGGCAACTGCCACAACATTTCTGGTTTGCCTTCAACAGTCTTGGATTTCTACTAATGCAAAACTATTCTTGGTAATTTTGCTGATACTGCCACAAATATTTTTCTTTCTGATTGACTTCAAAGCCTTCTCAGTGCCTTTCCTCCATTTTATATACTGACATAAGTACTCTTTGCAACAGTTTCTCAAGACTTTATGTCCCCAAGGAGAAGTAGTATGGAAATGACTCTCTCCCTTTCAAGCACTAAGAGTCTCATGCCTATGCTTAAATGAATTCATGTGGAACTACTATCTCCGAATTTTTATCAAAGTATACTAACGGGTTTACATTTGTTTGGCTTCTTCCTCTGAGCATGGTACATGGAGTAGTAACACGTTCTTACGCAATTCTCCAGTCACTTGATTGCAAACACTGACTTTGTTCACTTTCTTTGGAAATGTTTTTGGGGCTGAATCTACATTAAATAACAATATGAGCGACTGTATTCTCTTTTGTCAAGTATTAAATTAATTATCAATTTTAAAATACCTTTTATTCTTTTTTGTCTGATGGGTCACTCAGTTGCCTTATTCAAGATACCAAAAAAATGGGTAGCAGTTAATTATGGGCCAAATTTTGTAAGCTATACTTTGCAGTAAGCTTCTGTATCACATGGAGATGAGATAAAATCTAACTATAGAATAGCAAGACAGTCTTAGTTTTGTAATCTGTGCTTCATTATTCTGTAAAACCATTTATAAATAAGTGCACCTAATGCTTTTTAAGTCATGAAATTTTTTAGCTTAGTGGGTAATATGTGAGGGATTTCAAGTGCAGCAACTGCTACTGTCACAGTAACTTCTAGAATACTTTATTCAGAAAGCTTCTCTAGTCTATGAAATATATACTTGGGTCCTTTTATTTTACTGTTTTGCTTACTATGTCTTAGTGGAAACAGAATACAGAAATCCAGCTCTGACATTAACTCTTTAATGAGTTCATGACCTAGACATGCTCAGAAATTGATTCAGAGTCTTGTGATGATTTAATCCAGTTGTCCTTAAGTAAAACCTCATACATGGGTAACCAGGGTATCTCACTTCAGCTTCTTCTTCGAAAGTGTGGGAGAGATTTTTGGAGAATAAAAATAAATGCAATTTTGCTAACCAGAAGATGTCATGCACACTATTTCGCATGGAAGGATGTGGCTGCTCAGTCAAAGTATAATACAGGTCATCTATTTTTCTAGCAAATTTTTCTTGTTGCCATTATATCAATCTTGAAAGATATTGGCTAACCAGTGTCTCCTTTCATTCATTTAATTTGCAAAATTCTGCCCAATCCTTATTTGCATTGTAATATCCTACCCAAGAGCTTGTGTGCTCCTTGCCAACATTTCTTTCAAATCTTTTTCTCCTCTGGATGTTGCAGTGTTCTAAGTTGGGATGTTTGTTAGTCCCTTGGTCAAACAATGCTGAGAATTTACTGCTTCACTGCTAGTCTCTTCTTTACATGTATCTTACAACCAAGCTCGCTAATTCATGAATATCGGCAACACATATATCAGCTGTGCAGAGAGTTTTGTTTTGTCCCAAATGTTGTGTTGTTCCATCATTCTTTTCACACCATTAAGTGTATTGACTTCCTTTTATGTCTGAAAGCTGGTCTATTCCTTCTAGCTATATCAGTTGGTTTAAAAAACACCAAAAAATGATCTTACTGTCTCTGAAAATCTCTTCTGGTCTTTAACCAGCAATGCTAATTATGCCAGAGATTGTTTGGATGAACCTTTTAAATGTAAAAGCTTTATGAAGATGTATGTACCAAAGCTATTTAAATAGGTCCTACATTTTTACCGTATTACAAGTTCTATATCTTTTTTTGCCTCAGAGACTAGTGTTTTTCTTCCTAATTTTAGGGATATATTTGAAGAGAGAAGGGCCTTCAAAATGGCCAGGTTTTAACTTCTTTCTGTAGTCAAAGTAATGAGTGGTGTAAGAGCTGAATTCCAGCACAAGTAGTATTTTTTACCAGTGGTGCAATTTCACCTCTCCTACAGACAAGAGATTTTGTCTTTCTGGCACTTTCTCACTTTCTTTTTTAATTTCCAGGTTTTTTTGAACCAGGAATTCCATGTGCTTTCAGTGCAATATATTCAATGCTGCAGAAAGAAATAAGATATATATTACATTATATTACAACCTCAGCCACTTTCACTAATGGGGAATGCAATTTTTGTAACATTTCAACACTTTCAACATACAAGTTGCTAAGTGTATTTTCTTTGCGAGGTTTCTTATGTATTCGTATTGTAGATGAAAGAAGAGAAGAGAAAAGGAAATGCTGCTTCATGCAATATGGTCTGTGAAGCTGAACTGTTGTCATAGGTGGTATCTCATTTTAACTTTGCAGGTCTTGATGAAAAAGGATCTGAGTTCAGGCAGTTATGGAGCGTATGCTCCAGTGACTGCCAGATTGATGCTTCTGTCATATAAGAATGTGACAATAGTTGCTATGGATTTCCTGATTCGCTTAATTAGATTTTTCCCTGTATAATTAGCACATCTTCAGTCTGAACTTCAAACTATGTCACCAGTTTATTTTAAAATCACAGAAAGTGTTGGAGGATTTTGTTCCTCTCATTTCTTGTAAATGTCTGTGCTAAGACCCACTAGGAATATCACAGCAAAATTGTTAAGAGGTCAGTATGTGATGTGGAAACAGGCTGTTTGACCTAGTTTTGGCTGTGGCTCAGACATCTGAACTCACTGAAGAACAGCAGTGAGTAGAATCTCTCTTTGTTTCATTTCTCAGGATTGAGGTGAAGCTAGTGGGAAAGAGTGGGGTAACTTTGCAATTATACGAAACAGCTATTCCTTTCTAGAGGTCATCACAGACACAAAAGTGTTATCACAGCACAAGAAGGACTGGCTCACCATATAGGAAGGGAAGGAGAAAAGCTGCGTTGCAGAACGAAGAAAGGTACATAGGCAGTATGAAACTTTGTAAGTCATTTTATTTGTATAGGTAACCACAGGAATTAAAAAGCCTTTGCTTTGTCAAGTAAAGTTTCTATCCTTTCACGAACTCTTGCAGAACTATTGTAAAGCTATCCAAAGTTTAATTTTGAAAAGCTCTGTTTTCATACTGCACAATATACTACACAGTTATGACAGGGATGGTGTTGCGGATATTTGTCTGAGGTGGTGTAGTTAAGTTGGAGTTCACTCTATAAATCCTCAGACCTTTATTTTTAACATAAAATCTGTTGCTACTTTAAGGCTAAACAGTATAACATATGCAAAGAGAAATTTGTCATTTTGAGAGGCTTCTGAAAAACATGTCAGTACTTTGCATTAACTGAAGCTTTGCCCTCTGCGCTGCAGCAACTTCTTAAAGATTTCCAATGGGCTGCTACATGTCAGTGCTTCACTACAGAACTGTTTAAAAGCACATTAGCATGAGGATGCATTTCCATGCAGCAGAAAGGGCCAGGAGGGTTCAGAATGGGATTGTGACATCTCCTAAAACAGCACACATCAAAGGTTAAAGTATTTACACTGCTCCTCCCAGCACCCCGGTCCTGTGGGCTCAGTGGTGTCCCAGCAGCATGTTCTGTCTGCATTGTGCCACCACTCAGCCTCCCCACACCCACCTGTTTTCCTTTTTTCTGCAAACACACACCATCCTGAGCCTGCCTTTGTGGCCATGGAAGCTCAAGGGAGCAGCCTTTAGGATGGCACCTTATAACACACCATTGGTCCATGCACAGACTTTCTAATGGGACGTGACAAGGAACTCCGCTTAAATGTGAATGTTACAAAACAGGTAAGGTCACAAAATTTGCTTACAGTTGAGGTTTGGGTTGTTTTGGTGGTTTTATTAATGTGAGCTGACATTTGTTACCCTTGGAACACAGCTTCCATCCTGGAGAAACAGGGGTGGCAATGAAGAATTTTCTGCCATTTCAAGACACCATGGTTCAGATTGTTTATAATCTTTTTTTGTCTCTCATAGATAAAAGTACTAAAACTATGGGTTTTCCACAGGTTTATTCCACTGCTGGCTGCTTTTATAAACACCACTGACTAAACATTCATTACTTTAGAACTATGATTTCAAAGCAAAAACATTGGAATTAGCAATGCTTACAGAAACATAGATGGCTTTTGTATTCATTTGGAAAAAGAATGCTAAGAGATTTTATGAAAAGCAAAAGGTAAAATAAGTTGACAGACAAATTTTCTTCAGGAAGTTGTTTTGCAAGTGTGGCTCGAGATGTTGGTATCTTCAATTCTAATGCTATTAATTTAATATCGTTGCACATACTGCACCATAATGGAGGGCAACTTGTGTTAGTCTTTCTTCCTATGAACTACAACACTCAATTATGTTCTTCAGCTATTTAGTTCCCAAGAATATCTCCAAAGTTTGATAATAATTTATGTTGTCAGTTTATTAAGTGGATTTTATGGCAACCAACACAACCAGCAGCTGCTTACGTGAGACCTGAAGACTACTTTAGATCTCTGTGAAGGCCGTTTGATATCTGCCTTCCTTTATGGTTGACCTTGAAGGAGAGTTCAGTTTGGTAATTTATGGCATACAGCATCCAGGAAGACCCATTTGCAAGATTCACTGTCACTTAGCACTAAACGATCGCTCCTGACTCCGAAGACAATCTGAGTTCCTGACAGGGCAATCCCATAAAAAATATTGCCTGGCCACCCAGGTGTCTTTTCCAATTATCTGGAGTAGAAATTAATACTTTTAAAAGCTGCTAGTTTTTGAAAGGTTATTACAATTTATTCCAGTAGTTTCTTTTACACATGATGATGAATTGGTTTATTACGCCGTTATTTTCCATGTCAGCTTTTTAGAAGATAGAATCATAATGTTGAAACATTAGAGTGAATGGCAAACATATTATTTTACAGCTGAGTAATGTATTTTCTCTAAAAAACTGTGCTTTGCTTTTAATAACAGGTAATTTTATTATTATATTGTTTAATGTTGTTGTCCCACATTATTTATTTCTATGTGCAAAGAACTGGAGGACTTTCTTTTAGGATGTCAGTGATAGTTTGGACAGGATATAAAATATATGAGAGTACAATAATCCAAACTGTGAACTATGCTTGGAAGCATAGAAATTCATGACTTCTCAATATCATTTTAATATATGGAGCAGCTCCAGGGAGAATAAATGGTTAGCCTCACTTTAGTGGGCTTCTAAATTTAGAAGCAAGTTTTTTTAATGCCGTGTTTTCTTCTTTGATTTTTTTTCTTTCTGTGATAATCTCTGGGTGCTATTTTTGTTCCCCAAATCCTCTCCAACTGATCTATAAAAGGATGATAATTAGCATTTTAATGGGAATAGTTAAATCTCACTGTTTCCCTACAGCGAGCATATCCTTATTTATGTAGAGCTCAGCAATACTCAAAGACATAAGAAATTCATCGCTTCATTTTATTTTTTTTTTGGAAGCTGGGAAAGTGGGAGCCTGGGGAAGGAGAAGGAACAAAGCTAAAACTCCAGTCCTTTTTGACACTGTATCTGCGTGTAGAATAGTATCTTTTTCCAGCATGAATTACAAATTTTTGGCTCTCTGTCATCAGTTCTGCAGGTGGCTGAATACTTTGAACTCCCATTGACTTCTTTCACAGCACAATAAGGTTTCCATCCTGAGGTGCACAGCAATGCCCCATGTATTTTTTAATTGGAACAATTATCTCAGAATGGTTTAGCACAAAGTACTATTTCAAAAAGACAATTTCCTGTAGGTAAATGGAGTCAATTTAAAAGGTTGTAGGTTACTGCTAATGAGTGTCTGACACTATTTTTCAAGCAAGCATATGTATAGATAAAGATTTGGAACTCAGCCTGAATGTTTAGAGAGTAAGACATCTACAGCATGAATAGTCAGATAATGGCATCAAAATATTCTTCCCTCAAAACCAGAACTTTTTCCCCCTCATCATCATAAACCCTTCTTGTGTTGTCCGCGTGAAGGGCAACCTGCTGTACAATGTGAGTACCTCATGGATATTACTGATTTTCATCCTCCATTTCATTAGGCTGATTTGCATGGCAGCTTGGAGGGCAAAGCCCTGGTGAATTTATCTTCTGTGTGATGGAGAGAAATATTTAAGTTAAGAATATGTAATGTTTGGATTCCTGTTTCATGCCTTAGCCACAGATTCTGTGTTAGACAATAGCTCTAAAAGGCAGCATGGTTTTATCAATAAGAAGCAGATAATATTGCAGAAGAGGGCACAGTTCTTGGCTTAGCAGGAACACGTGCTGGGCAGTGCTGTGTGTGAGACTGTGGAGCTGGTCTGCCTCTGGGCCTCAAAACAAAGTGTGTACCCTGGCCTTATCCAGACTTTTGCAAGGTTCAGATATGACCTCTGTGAATATTCACACGATGTTGCTGAACAGTACTGAACGGGGTGTAAATCTTGAAGTTCCTGGTTTTACCAGACCACAAATCAGTAGATCTGTGGCTGTATTGACCATTCTGTTCATTCTTAACAGTAAATGTCTCATGACTATGTTCAGCATATTTGCTAGCAATACTGGTGATGTTGAGTTAGGAAAAATGGTTTTCCTCACTCCAATAAATGTATTTCCTACTTTATCATGTTAATATCAATAAAAAGGTTGCTTAACAGAAATTCAAATCCATGGAGGAGTAATTTCCAGGTATTTCTGATTAAAACACTGACTATAAATAACAATATCTACGTAGAAGCCTCTTGTTTTTCCGAATATCAGGATGTATTTCCCTTCAAGATAAATATTGACTTTGGCTTTAAATTGGTCAGAATTAATCTTTCTGGTCAATAAATCTTGGTATTCCTTTCATGGAAATCAATATCTGTTTAGTATATCAGATTATCGAATGAAATTAATAAATTTAGGTCTGCATGAAGATTTTCAAAAATGGTGAACAGTCTAAATTTAGGAGGCTTCAAAAAAGCTCACAACATACTACATGAACTATTTCAGTTTATTGTTAAGAAACTGCTGAACTGTGCATTAAATAAATTACTGTATTGCTCAGAGAGTTACAGTAAGGTCTATTAAGTACTTATTTAAAGACTTGGCAACAGTGAACAACAATAAATAATTCAAGTAGCACCTCTAATCTTGTTTTCTTTCTCCTTAATTGGTTTTACAGCATTGTTTTGACATTTACCCTTGAATTTAAAAAAAAAATACTCACAAAGAAGAAAATGCCTGCTGTGCACTAATCCAGCTGCCAATTGAGTACTTACATATTGATGCATCAGAACAGCAGAGGAACTCCACTCTGTCTTCAGAGCTGGCAAAGCCCATTATTGGTGTGAAGCAGTATGGGCTTCTGGGCTTGCAGAAAAACTGAGTTGAAGAACTGTTTGTTTATACAGATGTACATGTTCAAGCACAAAGTTATTTTAAAAATATAGAGATATTGCATCAACATCTCAGTGCAACTACACTGATCTGTGACTGATCTGTCACCCAGGGAGGCATCTAGATGGCAAATATTTGCCAAGAAGGACAGATGGATCCAGAAGAGCTGAGCAGCTGGAAAAATTTAAGAATTAAAGGAGAGCCAACACTTTTCCTGTCCAGGTTTCTCCAGCCTGTTAAGAGCTCTGGAGTGATTCTAGCCTTCAGGCTTTGACTTCTTAGGGATTGTGTCCGGTCATATTTGAATTCAGCTTTTAGACCTGTTGTAATGGTTCTAAATTATTACAGAAAATAAGATGTAGTTTGGTTTCTTCAACAGTTTTTCAAAATTTTGTCTAAAATATTTTATGTTAATTGGCCTTCAAATTCTTTTTTTTTTCCTTGAGTTGAAGAGAGAATAGGGAAAGAAAAGCCAGATATTTTTATTTCTTTTTGTTTTAATTTTGCTTTATAATTTTTATTTAGGACATGTAAGGTATAAGTTTGCATGTGTTTGTGTGTCAGTACATAAACACATGCACAGAGACATGAGAAATTAGATTACACTGGCCCGTTTTGAGTAGTGTATGAATATATTCAAAGCATACATTTAGAGAACCCCGAATTGGTAAAAATATGGCACATGCTGCTTTTAGATACCATATTGACACCTCTTGGAACTTCAGATGGAAATATTAACACTTTTGTCATGTACATATCACCCTCATGCATATTCATATTGAGACTTCTATGCATAGTAAGTAGTTTTTTCTCCAACAGACACTATGGTTTTGTATGTGTATCCACTGTTTAAAAAATTATATTTTGCAACACATCATTCTCTTTCTTAAAAAAAAATTTTTTTTGAGAACAGCATTCTCACTGTGTATTAAAATATACAAGTTAAAGACAAAGCAACCGTTAACCAATGTAAAACTGAAAAATGTATTTTTATTACCCAGAGAAAGGTGAAAATACTTACTTATAAGTTCTCAGGCTCTCAGCTTTCCTTTTAACAGGACATAATTTATATATTTTTTTAAAAAGCTGTTTTCTTTGTACCTAGGATATCAAGGTCCTCCCAATGTGCAGAAAGCCTGCAATACCTCCCTAGAGAGATATTCTACTGAGCAGTGGAAGACTATAGTAAAGTTAATATATTCCCTTCTGACAGTAATGAATTTCCTTGTTCTTCTTTGTGATACTTGGTTGCGGTGATATACATTCACACCTCCCCAGTAAGTCCAGACCCCAAAGGTAAAACCCACTGCTTTTATTTCCCATTCAGTTTCCTACATTTATCTATCAATAAACGTCCTTGCGAAGCTTAATGTTCTTACCATATTAATTCATTCACCCATATTAGTTATATTTAATACTTGATCAGTTATGAAACATGAAATAAATCTAATTAGTTCCATCTTTGTTCCATCTTTGAGATTCATCTCACTTAACACTGGGTGAAGAAGAACTAGGAATCAAGGCTGAGTTAGTTGGTTACCCATCAAGACCTGATCTCTACAGAGAATGGCAACCTTCCACGAGTGACAGGTACTGTGTCTAAAAATGATGTCATAGGCTGAGATGGACTGCCTTTGGGATGTACCTGCTGCTGTCCAATGAGAGAGATCCCATAGCTTGATTAAATTTGAAGCCTAGTGAATTAATCAAATATCTAAATATCATAGAATCATAGAATGGCTTGTATTGGAAGGGACCTAAAAGATCATCTTGTTCCAACAGCCCTGTCATGGGTGGGGACATCTCCCACTAGACCAGGTTGTTCAGAGCCTCATCCAGCTTGGTCTTAAATACTTCCAGAGATGAGATGTCCACAATTTCTCCAGGCAGCCCGTTCCAGTGTCTCACCACCCTCAGAGAAAGAACTTCTTCCTAATGTCTAATCTAAATCTCCCCTGCTCTAGTTTAAAACCATTCCCCCTTGTCCTATCACCACATGCCCTTATAAAAAGTCCCTCACCAGCTTTCCTGTAGGCTCCTTTCAGGTACTGGGAGGCTGCTATAAGATCTCCGTGAAGCCTTCTCTTCTGCAGGCTGAACAGACCCAACTCTATTAGCCTGTCCTCATAGGAGAGGTCCTCCAGCCCTCTGATCATCTCCAACAGATCCGTGTCCTTCTTGCATTGGGGCGTCCAGAGCTGGATGCAGGTGAGGTCTTAGAAGAGCACAGTAGAGGGGCAGACCTGCTGACCATGCATTTTTTGATGCAACCCAGGATATGGTTGGCTTTTTGGGCTACTAGCGCACATTGCCAACTCATGTTCAGGGCTTCATCAACCAGCGCCCCCAAGTCCTTCTCTGCAGGGCTGCTCTCAATCCTCTCATCTCCCAGTCCGTATTTGTGCTTGGGATTGCTCTGCCCCAGGTGCAGGACCTTGCACTTGGCCTTGTTGAACTTCATGAGGCTGGCATGGGCCCACCTCTCCAGACTGTGAATATATGCTGCTAATACATTTTGAGCTGCCCCAGGGTATCACAGCTCTGAAAGTATTCTGTCATTTTTGTGTCTTATCTGTTAGCGCCATGCATCTATCTTGAGTTATCACAGAGCATCTCAACTGGCATTAAATGCCTATGTTTAGGTGCTTGAATTACTCTTCACACTTTTAGGGCACTGCTGTGGAATGTATTGTTCCTTTCCCCCACGTAGCGTACAGTGAATCTTATGCATAAGTGCAATGTTACAGTTCTTGGACAGGAGACATCTTGAGAATATCCTTTCTCATGTAAGAGCAATATTTCCTCAACATTAAAAATAGTGTTCTTTCATGTATATTAATACTTTCATCAGTTAATTTTTTGTTTATCCACCCTAATATTCCACAGGTATTTAGCTTGCCTTAGGTAACAAAACTTAGTCATGGTAGTAAGACTAAAGCACTAATTCTCTGGTCTGGTTTGATTTTCTTCCTTTTTTAAGAACATGTTCTGTCTGCAAACACATGATTTGTTTTCTAAAAGAGTTCTTCCTCTAAAAGAAAAGAAAATCAAATAATATTGATATAATTGTGCACTTGCTAATGGGTAAAGCAGATAATTTTGGAAAAGGAGGTGACATGGTTGTAGTTTGGCCCTATCTATTATCATCATTTCATAAAACTATAGACTGACCTTGAATTGACTATGCACTTTGTAAGCTCAGAACAGTTATGCAACGACATCAGCCAACACTTGAGAGAGCATAAGCAGTCAGGTGACCAGTCAGATAAATCATATACCTATAGATTTTGCATATGGTTTTAAAATAAATCACTACAGTAGTTTTGCTTTGCAGCTGCCTTGCAGGCACTCTGTGATTTGGCCATTTTTTTCATTTTAATTGACTTTACATTTACCAATCTAACAAGTTTAGCTTTCATATCTTTAGCAAAACATCATATTGGGAGGGTCACTCTCTCAGATGGTGTAATTCAGCTCCCGTTGAAGTCAATGAAATTAACTTGTTGGCTTAAATGAAAGCTGAGTTATATATGACACACAGAACAGCTGTGCAGGACCACTGGAAAAAAAGTGCACTTACTCCAGTATTCTGTTTCTGTCAAGAATAAATAGAGTGTGCTTATGGAAGAAGTCTAAGAAA
This sequence comes from Baryphthengus martii, assembly GCA_013396935.1. Taxonomy (NCBI): domain Eukaryota; kingdom Metazoa; phylum Chordata; class Aves; order Coraciiformes; family Momotidae; genus Baryphthengus; species Baryphthengus martii. Next base: position 43,673 of record VWZK01011089.1, read on the forward strand.
CAAGGGCAAATACAGAATGATACTTTAACTTGTACTCTTGCTACTTCCACTAATTTGCATTTCAGAGACTTTTTGAGCTGTATGTTGTAATCACTTCACTGTGTTTAGTAGGTTTTGATGGATTTTTCATTGAAAGTCTTCAGTGTGCCTTTGAATCCACTTGTACTTTTGACATTCACAGAGAGTTCCACAACTAAATTATGCTTTATTTGAAAAAGTGCTTCCTTTTGTTTATTTTAAACCTCCTAATGATAATCTCATTTAGTTCGTCCTAGTTCTTACATCCTAAAAAAAATAGGTAATCAGTTTCTTGTTCAGTGTCTCCATGCAATTCCTAGTTTTATAGACTTAAATCGTATTTTTCTTCTACCAATAGTCCTTTTTCAACCTGCAGAGTTCCAGTCTGTGTAATTACTCCTCACAGGGAGGTTATTGACCAGCCTTATCATTCTTTGAAGAATTTGTAGTTCTACTTTGTCTCTTTTGAAGTGACACAGTCAGAACAATCTGCAGAATTCAAGATGTAGGTATACCAGAAATGCACACAGTGACATGATGATGTTTCCTTTCTTATTATCCTTTCCTTTTCTACCACTTCTTTGCTATTTCAAGTGCTCTGACCACTAAGCTGAAATTTTACACAAAACTGTTTGCATTCATTTCTCCTGATGGGTAAGAGCTATTTGTATGACCATGCTTTAGGTATACTTAAAGTTGTTCCTACCAGTACACGTTGGTTTGCCTCTTTCAACATTGAATTTTGTTTGCCATCTCATTCTTCTGTCATTTGGTACCATGAAATTCCTTCTGTAACTCTTCTCAATGAGTGATTTTTTTTGACTAACATTAACTTTTTGTCATACCAACTGTTTCACTATTCAACCTTGCTATTCAGCTCACTATTCAACTCTGTTTCTAAGTCAGTTTTGTCTATGTGTAATGAGAAATCACAACAGGGACTCTTTAGAGAGATGATTATTTCTCATTAGTGATTAAATCTGTTCATTAGAAAGAACTAGAATTTTGATGTAGTCCTTCAGCTGAAGTTTTACAGTGTCTTAGCTTCCCACCTGTCTGTGAAAATACTTCTGTCAAGGTTTAAGGTCAGGACAGTGTACTAGAACTGTAACAGGCTCTCTCTGTCAACCCCCTTCCCTCCCCAAAGCAGAGGAGAAAGGGAATAAGGGAGAGAAACTTACTGATAAGAAAAGAAAGATAGAACAGCTTTAATGAAAATAAAAATAATACAATGGAATATATACAAATATGTACAAAACCAGTATTGAGCAACCCTTCCCCCTTACACAATGGCAATAATGTTATTGTCACTACTGATGCTGTGGAGCAAGCACTGAGGAAGTCCCGCACTGGGCCTAGTACCAGACAGGTACAGGATTCAGGAGCTGGATCCAGTAACACATGGATCCGAATTGAAGGCAGAACGGACAGAGTCCTCCTCAGATGATGGCCATTGAAGAAGAGAGCTCGACCCTCGTGATCCCTCAGCTTTATACCAAATATGACGTGTATGGGATGGAATACCTTGCCGGTCAGTTTAGCGTAACCTGTCCTGGCCGCTCCCCCTCACAGCTGCAGCCTTTTATTTTCTGCACCCAGCAGTGTGGCACACGAGATCTAGCAGTGGCCTTGGTCTGCACACCAATCCTTGGCAGTAACTCAAACATTTGGCATTAACACTGCTAGAAGCAGGCACTGCCTGTGAGAATGTGTGGTTAACTTCAGAAAGTGCAGTTATTTAGAAGAGACTTAGCTGAAAAGTAAAATCACTGAGCAGAATTAGTTCTAACTCAAACCAGGAGAGCATCCTCTGAGATGGGTCACTGTGAATCCTAGCTTGTCAAAGTTTCCTGTGTTGGATACATCCTCATCCATTCCCTCACCCCAGGCAGGTCAATACACCGTCACATTTTTAATTTGGGATTAAACCAGTGTTTGCTTCTTTCAGTGGCAGTTGTAAGCATTTAGGAGTGATGCCCTCCAGCCAGTCCAATCACCCTTGATCCAAGGCTTCCAAGTGGCCACAGACCCATCCATCCTCCAGCAAATCTGGACTCTGTTCCCTGCACTGAGCATGCAGATTTTAGTGCCTCTGAGAGCCCTCTTAGTACTGGCAACAGAGCTTGTCTGAGCAAGGCATTTGCCACATGGGTGGTACGTTTTGGGGTTGGCGCAAAACTGTTCCGAGTAACTTTTTTGAAACAAAAGTCTCTCTTGTGTCAGACCTATAAGTACTCGTATAAATTAGTATACAATAGTATTAGTTTCAGATAAAAACTTGGATTATATTTGTGTAAGTACAACCTAAAAGATTCATGTATCTCCAAGGCACAGTGATTTTTCTGCATCTGTAGAGCTGATGTTCCTAACTGCTCCTAACACAGGTCACATGGAATTCAATGCAGTAATACAGATATGTAAAGGAAAATAACTTATGACATACAAGGAGTAGTAACCAGGGTGTAAGGTGAGGCCAAATCTTGCTGTGTGTGAAGGATTCCTCCATGTTCCAGGGGGAACAGCAAAGCTAAACCTCTTGAGTAAAGGAGCTGTAGAATAACCAGTAGGCAAACTCAGTGCTGGGGCTTTCCAAAATACTGTAAAGCTTTGGATAAAGCTTTAGATGTCAATATCAAATCATCAGGGATGTTAAATAGAAAGAGGTATATGAAAAGTACCAGCAAGAGAGCTATCACATCATATATATTACTTGGTGAAAAAGCACAGATGTATTAGGTGCATCCCTGCAGGGAGCTGTGACAACAACAAAACCCTTGAAGTTAAAATACTATCTAACATGCTTTAATCAAAAGCCATGTGGACCTTTTGGATGCCCTCTTCCATCATTCCTGTGATTAACATCATCTGTTCTTCCTGGCAAGCAAATAAATAGATAACTAAAACATGCTCAGATGCTCTTGCCTGAAATGTGACAAATATGCCTTGCCAGCAGATGAGAAACATCTCTTTCCCAGGGATGGACCAAAGTCAAAAAGTTGTGAGGCTTTTTTTTAGCTTATATATGCATGTGAAATTTGGAAGTGGTACACTTCTTGAGTAAAAAAACCATCATATATGTTAGTATGTCTCTTGAGCGAGAACAGATACTAGGCTATGTGAATTACTTAATGACATGAGTGAGATCATCTGCTTTTTCATCCTTTTTTTAATGAAGAAAATGTGTTTTACTGAACTATATTGTCCATATTTGTCTGCTGGGTTCTTATGCCTCCTATTCATTTTTTAACCAATTGACCAACCTTCACAGAGGGTAGAAGTCTCAGTGATAGCAATAAAGAGAAAAATACTACTTGGATTATGTTTTTGTTACAGTTATTATTTGGTTAAACAAAGTGGCTGTTTTAATGATTAGAATATTTTCTTTTACTAAGTGGACGAGGTGTGTGGCATTTAAAGGCTTTATTAAAGGATTTTGTATCTCTTCCATGTTAGTATCACTGAAATACTATCAAGTGAATTCTGTATTTCCTGGTAGATCAGGACCTATTTTGAATTTCCTTTCATGTATAGTGAAACACAACTTACATACTACATGTCACTGAAAACAGCTGTAATTTTCTTGATAGTACATAGCATGATGTGCATAAGTTTGCGTTTAAAAAATGAAAATTTTCTTTGAAGAAGCTAGATATTGGCATATTTTAAAAGGTATACATTATAATGTCCCCCTCGAGAATATTAGTCCTTCATATGTTGGCTGTTATTTCAAGAAAAGAACTCACAATTCTCACGATTCAATTTGTTTCACAAGCTTGATCTCAGAAACCAACTTTCCATGGAGGAAAAGTTACCTAAAGATTGTAGATTATCTAATACTGGTAGTTTTCTTGCAGGCAATGAATTACACAGACCTCTGATTTAATCTACTCTGGCAATTGCTATGCCCCTCTGTTTCTTCTAATCTTTTCAATGTAGCTTCGTATGGATAGAAATCCTGAAAGGGTTGTCACTACATGCTTTATACAAGCAAAGCAAATTTATGATGGTAGCATGACTGCCTAACATAGAAACAATGAAAGGTGAAGGAAAGAAAGTTTTACATGATAAGTATGTACATGTGCTGCCCACTACAATGGAGCACATTAACAGAATAACAACAACCACGTAATTACTCTTCTTTCACAGGTATTTTTACAGATGTTTCCTCAGCAATCCTTTCAAATATCCTTTCAGATAACCTTTCCCTGAAAGCAAATATTCAGATAATTTTCTTTCTCAGAAAGCCCACACTGAGGGAAATGACTTTGCTCAATGCCATGAGGGATTAAAAAAAGTGAGTTCACTTCATACTAAAAGAAAGGACTTTGTGATAGGGGATGAAGTCAGAAAAATACTCCAGGTAAAATATGATGGAGATAAACAAGGGGAATTCACTCTGAGATGAGAGAAGGGACTCAGCTTCCCCTACCCATACAAGTGCAAAGAACTTTTTAATTTGCAGGTCATACGTAAAATATAATGGTAATGAAAAAAGTATTGTAAGAGAAATTATTAATGTAAAACCTGCTATTGACAGCTGGCAAAATTACATTGTGGAGTAAAATTGGGTGAGAGGTTTCAGATGAAAATCTGGAGCTTAATATTTGGCGTAACTGCAAATAGTTCAAAAATTAATGTGAGTTTTTTACACCGAGTTAAAAAAAAAGAATAAAATAAAAGTAAAGATCACTTCAATACTTTTTAAACAGAATATTTCAATCTTCCATATGATTGTTGCCTATTTTTCAAACCTTAAAGCCAGAAAGCCAGTTCGTGGTTTGGAGATTGAGGGTGGTTTGCATATTTGTAACTCTCCCCAAGATATCTAAAGCCATGCTGAAACTAAATGAATGGTTTGCACATCTATAATGATTTTTACTTTCAGAAAGAAGGTAATCATTCTCACTTCAACAGAATTGATACATTTCATAGATTTAGAGCAAAGATGTGTTTTACTGGCAGAAAAAACAAGTCTTTTATGTGCTCCCAAATGTAATCAGGAAGAGATGACAATGAGACAATGCTGCCTTATTGTCTACCCCTTTCCAGCTGCAAGTCACCTTGCACAAGTTTGATAAAAGACAGCATGAAATAACTCCCAGACATATACTACACTTTGAAAATGGTAATCTGATTAATTTTCATTTTGTGAGCATCCTAGCACTCAATTCAGATCCTATCCTTTGCATCTGTACATACTTATTTCTTACATACTCCTCTTTCATTTACTCTCCTTGCAGACTTCATACTGTTGCCCATTTCTTTGCTCTCTTCATCATAACTTCCCTGTTCTTTTTCCTTTTTTTGTTGTTTTTTTTTTTTTTAAGAGGCACAGTTCAATACTGGTTCTCTTCTTGTTCTGTGAAACAGCTGAGTTATTTTGACTATGAATTTTCCATGCCCAAAACTGAGACTGAAAAAAACACCAGATAGAAAACTCAAGCCTACTTCTTCAAATTCTAGAAAGTTTGAAGTCACATTCTCTAGTATTAAGAAATATTAGGAAACTTTTACTAAGCTCATCAATATCTACCTCACCTTTAAGTCCTTCCTTGTTAGCGAAGCAGAGGATGTGCCTGAAGAGGCAAGAGAAGAGAAGGGTCATGTTCAGGTGGTAAAAATGTGCATCTGTTGGACAAAAGACCAAATAACAGTCCATTAATTCCATTGCCTAATGCCTGGATTTCACTCAAAATCATTTCAGGCTTGTGATGTTGAATTATTTTTATTCATACTGAGTTCAAAGGGAGCTAATGACTCTCAGCCCCTTTCACAAGAGAGCATTAGCAAATAGGTTGGCCAGGCAGAGAGAGGATCTATAGGAGAAATCCCTCTAGACAAGGTATCTGACTTGCTGGAAAGGAGAGGCTTGCCTAAGGGCTGGCACTCTGCAAAACAGCTGCCTTGGAAATCTAAAAACTCGTTTTTAGGCACAAGTGTTGGCATCAGGCCGGCTGTGGGACTTGGGGAAGCCAGCAGGTGACCTAGCTGCTGAGGGCTGCCTTCAGGTCCTCTGGAGCCCACTGCACACCTCGCCAGCTCCCATTCCCTGAAACTGAAGAAAGGAAAAAAACAATCCAGCCTCCTCTCATCATCACCTTGGTGGGCCACTTACCGTGTAAACTCACATCACTAGACAGAAAGAGAGCTGTGTTTCTGATGGAGAAAGGACCAGGTCCCTTCCCTGAGGCTGGGTAGTGTGCTTCCTCAGAAAACATTCCTGGTCTCTCCTAGAGCACCACAGCCCCATCACCTTCCACAGCGCTCAATGCAGCCACTGCCTGGGTGGCCTCTGGAGTGACTGCGATGCTCTGCGGGAGTTTGTGCCATGGAACAGGAGAAACACCAGTCTTCACTCTCCGATGTCACGAGTGAGTGCAGCTCAACAGGTCTGATGGATGCAGGTGTGTCATTTTGTGTGTGCACATGAGAAGGCCTTACATAATGTGCGTTGTCTTTGCAATATAATTAACTGGATTAATTTATTTGAAAAATTCAGAATTTCTGGTTTTTTTCCTTATATGTAGCAGGAAACATTAACTAATTTTGTTCTGGCAACCACTAAATCACTTTGTTTTGGTGAAGAAAAAAAAGAAAAAAAAATTTAGTTTTGCATATTCTTCAGTAGCTGAAATTTTGAAAAATGTTTAGTAGCTTAAATTCCCAAATGGTCTGTCTTATCACTCAGTTGTAAAAGGCAATTTGAAACAGAAAGTTTCATACATTATTTAAAGCCTTGTATATTTTTTATTTCCTGAAGGCCCATTCTAATTCCATGATGATATTCTGTTTGTTAGAATTTTTTCAGCATAGCTGTCTTGAAGAGTTAGGTTAAAAATAACAAATATATCATGCAAATAGTAAAAATGTCAGAAATTGGTAGAGGAAATTCAGAGGATTCTTAAATGTTGAAAGCAGTGTGGAGGACTGATGCAATAAAGATATATATTAATTTCCAGACACTCAAAAAGTGTTTTTCACTGGTTTGCTTTACTGGTATTATTCTCGAAAGAGTGCCTTATCAATCAAGTGCTAATTTTTAAAACTTCCTTAGATAGATAGACCAGTAAGACCACGGTTCTTCAAATCTTCACACAGTGTCTTTTTAACATGAAGTCTAATAAGCAACAGCCCAGTTACATTCCAGAATTGCACGAGCACAGTTGCTTTTCCCTTATCAGAGCATCTTGGATCCCCTCAGAAGGATGCTGTGGAGGTGGAGGAGTTCCCCTTCACCCTGCAGCACCACAGCCCCCCCGCAAACTGGGCAGGCTGGGAGGCCCCTCAAGCTTCTCTGCTTCCCTGAGCACTGTAGGTAAGCCCTGACCACACTGAATGGCATGTTGCCTGAAGCAATGCAGATAACCACAGTTACAGGTTGTTCTGTCCAGTGCCATTTCATGTCTAAAATTCTGGTCCAGTACGCAGGGAATTGCATGTGTTTGTTTGTTTTTTTTTTCATGGAAAGGCTCGTGCTGAAGTTTTTGTAGGATTCAGGCTGTCCTTGTATGAACAAAAAGATTACATCTTCCCTTTTTATAAGCAGGGCATCATATAGCCCAAATAATAATAATATAATTAGCAGAACCAGGAAAGAAAGCTAGAAATCAGACTGTTTGATGTAATTTAACATTAAGGTTGAACAAAAAAAAAACCAGAAAAACAAAACAACAAAAAAACCCACAAGCAAACAAAAAAGCACCATCACCATCAACAACAAAAAAAAAAACCACAAAAAACCCCAGCCCAACACAAACTTTACTTTGATGTAAGGCAAGTGAAAGGCATTACCCCTCAGGCCACTTCTGGCTACAAGCCTCAACTTCTTGGAGAATAAGAGGTGACATCAGTGTCGCTGTGATCCTCTGTGCCATCAGAAAGGTTCAGCTAGTCAAGAACTCCCTGCAGACATCGGGAATAGTCAGGGATGTGAAGGGAAGCTGCCCAGCATGAGTTTTCCCACACCTGCTCAGTATGCTGGGGCTCTTCCTTCCTTCAAAAGCTTTCTTTCTGCTCTATGTATAGAAGAAATGCAGATGTCTGTTGTGAGGGGGTGGAAGGCACTGCAGAATAGTTACTTTCCAAAGCTACAGAAGTTAAGGCACCTGCAATGATGCACTTGACTCATTCTGTACGTGGCACTGAATCAGCATCTTAGAGCAAAGGAGGGATTGCTCGCAGCAAGGTCATATGCAGCTACTGACAATCAGCCTTACAGTACTAAGAAGCAAGCCCAGGTTATTTTAGTCACTCCAGGGAAATCATTATGGAAAAAGGTTACCCAGGACTAAAGGGATTCTAAACACTCTTCCATTACCAAATTAATGTCATTCAGTGGGAAAAGGTTGTAAGATGAGATGTATTCCTCAATACTCTGCCTGAATCGTGCTTTCACTGACATGCCGGAATGAGGCAAGCAGTGCTGCCCTGTGGATGCCCTCCAGATCTCCACCACATATATCCATGATGGTGGTGATACCAGACCGTGATGAGCTTACCAGAGATGGTGTGCTCACTGGTCAACTGCCTGTGCATTACCTTGATAAGGGCATTATGGTATGCACGGGTAGAAGAAGCCTTATGTCTTTCCTACGTAATTCCCCCCACCCCTGCTACGCAAATTAGCTGGACAAGAGACAGATAGGAGCAGCACGCTCCCTCCATGGACCAAGTGGAAAGCAAGGACACAAGTTTTGTTTGCACATATCTTGGCTTTCTACATATAAGTTGTCAATTTGTCATAATTTCTGGATCTAGTAGTGAAACACTGGAACAGATTGCCCAGGGATGTAGTTGAGGCCCCATCCCTGGAGATATTCAAGATGAGGCTCGACAAGGCTCTGAGCAACCTAATCTAGTAAAGGATGTCCCTGCTTGCTGCAGAGTGGCTGGACTAGACAACCTTTGGGGGTGGGGGTCACTTCCAACCTAAACCATTCTATGAAGTAGAAGTTTTCTACCTTGGGGATTGTGTTTGTTTTTTACTGAAAACTGCTATCTCTCTTCAGCTGTTACCAGGGGGTTATAGAGTTACCGTGAAAGAAAGATTAGTTTGTTTCCTTCCTTTTTCACTCATATCCATATATACTTAAACTTTTATTTGACTTATACCTGTACATTAGAAGACTTTTTAAAAGGACTGTGACCATTGAGAAGTTTCATATACTAACCTCCAAGCTGTCATAGGGGCACACAACAGGCTCCCAGTTCCACATTCAGCTTGGTTGTATGCAAGCCAGCTTGAGTTCAGCAGAATTGTTTCACCAGTTTACAGGCAGAACTGGGCTCTCAATATGATATTTAGAGTTTGCTGGAAGCTTTTCACCTGAAAACATTTTCAATAAAAACCAGGAGCATTATTGATGAAAATGTTTGTGATTATAAACTACATTAGAAACTGCCTCTTGAAATGATTGTTTATTTGGTTTTGCTGGTATTTGTCCAGCTGGCTAGAGAAAAATAAGTATCTTCCAGATTTTCTTTCTATTTTCTTGCCAGTCTTCTGACAGAAGATGTTGAGGGGAAAAATGGGAACAATACAAAAAAAAAGGCAACATTTTTTTTAAATACCGTTTGTTTAGAAAGAATGCCCATTTCTCACTCCTTGACATTTTAACAGCTCAAATTCTTATGTATACATGAAAGGAAAAGAATTGTACTCTTAAGAAAAAAGGCTTGCCCATAAGTCGTCCTTGCTCATGGCTCTTAGCCATTTCTCATGATATTTTGCCTATTTACATCCTTTCTCCACCCACTTCGTAGCCCCATGCCATTTCCAGAACACTTGCAGGTGCTGTTTTTCATTGGCATTCCCCAGGCTGCTCCCACACCGGGTTGACTGCTTAATGTAGCGTGCTGGCTGGGCTCCACTTGGAGCCCTCGCCAAGATTTCTCCCCTCTCCCCCTCGCTATATGAAAATAAACTCAGCAGAAATTTGCATTCAGGCTTACATGGACGGAGCACAGAGTTTTGATGGACTGACCAAACTTATCACAAGTTTCCACTTTTCTTTTGGTCATGGGTAGAAAGGTCGTCACATTTTCAGTTTATATAAGAAAAGAGCTGTATACAGTTAATGAAAGGCATAGGAGCAGTTCAACTGTGCTGTTAGGTTCAGAGCATGAAAGATCATATATCACTGTAACCTACCTAACCTTCCCTGTACTAAATGACAAACTGCTGGAAATAGCCTTTGGTTCAGGTCTCAGATTCACTAAAATACTTGTCCTTCAGCTGAGGACTCTGTAGAGCTCATATATCATTCAGCATCTTAAATCACACAGACTTGCATAAATGCTAAATACTAATTAAGATTTTAAAAATTAGAGAAAGATAAAGTCCATGAAACAGGTCAAATCAAGGCTTAATTATATTTAGAATTTATCTTTTTAGGTGACCTTAGGAAGATACAAGACTGCCGTTTTCTAAGAGTTTATTAGGTTGCTACTGTACTTCATGCTGCAACTCATACCACCCTCAGAACCCGTTCAGACTACAGCTAGTGCTCATCCGGAAATGAATTTCCAGTTGGACACAAGAAGCAGGACATGGTAACATGGCAAAGCTTACAGGGGTTTTGCTGGTACAAGAAGCTTTTCAAATTTTCCTTAAATAGTTTGGTAATGGATCTCAATGAGCAGTTGCTAGAAGGTTTTTTTTCAGAGATTTTATTTCACATACAGGGCATCTTTTGCTAGGAAAATGCTGTTGTCTGAAACATTTCAAGTACAGATACAAAAATGCATTTTGAAACAAAATAGGAACTGTTGGTGGTGGCTTGTGCAGTTAGGTACACAATGAAGTTTGTAATTATTACTTAAGCACTGCTCTGTGCTTCCTAAATACTTTCTGGGCAGTGTTGCTGTCCTGAGGAGCAAACACTCGAGAGGACAGCTAAATAGTCAGCAGACACTGAAAAAGGCAAGACAAAAGACAATTTATTTATCAAATCAGTCAATTCCCTGCAAGTAGCATGGTAGGAGTATCAGGGTTTTTTTATGTGGCAGAAGGCAGAAAAGCAGCAGATAAGCTCAGGGAAGGTCAAGCAGTGAATATGCAGCTTTTAGGTGATGGAGAAGCTGACAAACTGGCTGCTTTGATGTCAACTGAATTGTACTGGGGGTTTCAGAACCAAGTAACACGACTTTGTGTAGGGCACATCGTATAAATAATGAAAAAGAGAAGGAGATTTAGTCCTGAGTCATATGATTTGAAATAAGATACGAGTTTCTGGAAGGGAGATGCAGGACCTATTCTGAGTACAAGTGCAGAGGAGAGGACTCTGAGGTGAGAGAGGTGACAAGGCAGGGGAGAAGGAGATACAGCACAGCAGGTCAGGAATTGGCAAGCACTTTTCTGTATTTCAAAACGTGATATTAGCCCAATGGATGTATTTGAAATTAACAATATAAACAAGTTTTCTCCTGCCCTCTCCCCATTCCTAGAAATCGGACACAAAGGGTGGCACAACACTACCTCAATTTACTGTTTGTCCATTCCCTTCTGCACCTGGGCTGCTGCAAGTGTGTTATTACTGCTGGCCTCTGAGTCTAATTCTTCAGCTCCTGATTCAGACCCCCCCTCTGCAATCCCCTCTGATAGCTGAGCTATGGCATATGCTGTGCTATTGTAGCCCACAGTTGCAGGTGAGTCCCTAGGAAACTATTACCAGCCAGTGGAATTTAAATCAAGTCCAAAGCTGCTTTGAATTACACTCCAGCTACAATTAATACAGGAATGTAGTGTAAACTGACCTTCTGTAAAAACTGCATGGTAATGCTGTGCAAGGCAAGGAAGGAAAGAGTGCAGGGTAAATTTTCCCCTCTAGTGTTTAAAAATTCACAATATATCTGCCATTTTTTTAATGACATTTAACAGAAATTCAGACAGAATGGTGATTCTTAGGTGTTTGATATGTCTTCTGATTAGTCTTTGTTGGAATTATCTGTACTGAAGAATAATTATAGACAATTCCCTGCATTACCATTATAACCTAATCACATCTATATAGCTTTCTGTATGACTTTTTTAATTGGTTCTGTAATAGCCTCAGTGTAAAAACCAGTAACCTGAAGTGATTAGTCATTCATTATTTTCCCTGTCCCTGAGTCAAAAGAAGAGAGATGAGCTAATCAAACCCATACCACACTACCCTGCCGTTTCCAGAAGTAGCTAGAAGTAACAGAAGCTGCATTTACGGAGCAGAACATCACTTCAATTATTTTCCAAAATGACTGAACAAAATTCAATGTGGAGCTCCTGCAGTGTCTTGCTTGAAACCACTATGGGTTTATTTACATCAGAGAGAGAATTCATGTAATTGTAAGTCAAAGACTTATTTATATCCAACACTATCTTATTGGCAGGAGATTCTTCACTAGATTCATAAATATGAAAAGGTAAAGTATGATGCTAATCAAGGAATATAAATGAAAACAACATATGTAGTATTTATAACATGCAGTTAACTACCATGGTTTATATTCTGGTGTGAGATAAACTGGCACTGTCTTACAGAACTAAAAGCATTGTGGCTAAACACCCTGTTCTGTATCTTGAGATAGAAAAAAAAGAGGCTATATGTAAAGCCTATTGCTTCACATTCTTCATTTAATATTCTGTTTTATACATACATATAATATGTAGTTATATTCAATGCACAAAAAGTGTTAGTATACAGTCTTATGACAATATTTCTTCTTATATATGATTTATATACACTGTGACAATATTGTTTTATATTAAGCATTATTTAAAGGTATAGGAGTCCACCATTAGAAGTTAATACTATTAAATATGTCATTATTTAATTTACTAGTGCATATGTAGCCAATGCACTCAGTACAACCCTTTTTTTATGTTAATCACTGTAGAGAAAGTCCCTAACTTGAACAGTTTGAATCTAATGAGTTGAAATGGAGAAAGGAAATATTTTAGGATAAGGTGCTGAGGCACAGTTATACTTAATAACTTCCCCAGTCAGTTTATAGTCATTAGGCAAAGGGGAAACTGGACTTGGATGTCCTGAGTCTTAATGAATGACTATCCCTCCCTGCTAATGTCCATCCTATTCTATTATTCCCCTTCTTATCTTATTTTACAGAGCACTGAACTTCCTTTTTCAGAGAGAGTATATAATGGTCAGAGATAATATTGGTGCCAGAGGATAAAACTTCCATTAACAAGCTGATGATGTCAGATTCTGTTACCAATTTATTTCTTTAAAATTGCAGATTTGTCAACAGAAAACTAAAAGAGAATTTACATTTCCCTGAGTCATCCCCAAAAGATTTAACAACTAAGACAAGAGCATCGAGTTAAACTGATGTTACACAAAGGCTAAAGAGCTGCTGCTCAGCATCTTCATGGCCCCACAGCTCTGCAAGTTTGTCTTTTGTTTGATCCCTCCCAATGGTCTGCTCTCTCTGCCCTGGCTGTTGGTCTCCGTGATGAACACTGAAGAAATACTCTCAGGCACCAGGATGAAGGAAGAGGCTTCACAGAGTTCTCCTTTTCCCAGAACATCACCAGAAGCCTTTCATAGTCATGCCCTGCAGAATACTTGCGTTCTGACACTGAATTTACTTGAAATTAGTGTGCTCCCCCCAAATCTCTTGTTAGGCCCCAAGAATCATGGTATTATTGAAAATTATTAAAAAAAAAAAAAAAATCAGCTTTCTATCAGTCTTGAGCTTAGTTTTTGTATAACACTTCAATGATGTTTGCAAGCTATTCTCCATGCCCATTAAAGCTGTTCAATTGGCTGCTGATATACTGAGTATTTATTTCTCCTCTTTGATGACATGGATCTAGGAAATGAAGCTTTGTTAAAAAAAAAAAATAAATCACTGAGTATTATCAGATGCACTATAGAAGGATGAAGGTGGAATATATAGAGAAAAAACAGCCCTTACTGAGACACACATTTTGTGATTGTAAGGACAGCAGGTATGATTCAAATGGAGCTGTTTAGAATCATAGCTGTACCATCAAGGATATTTTATTCCCACAGAATTTTGAGACAAAGACCTATTTCCCAGCTGTGTTTTACCCAAATATCTTTTCATCCAAATAATCAAAATACTAACAGGTCAGAACAAGGTTTCCGTATCCTATTATTAAAATACCTTTTTTTCTCCCTTGTCTGCACATCTTTTGTCATTTCAACTGGTAACATTTGGCATCTTTAAAAACTAAAGCCTACAGCTTGCAAATTTTTCAGTGTGATTTAGATGTCCAGTTAGTTGTAAGCACATGTCTGTCAGGAAGTACAGGGGAATATAATTACAAGGGGAGGATAGGAGAAAAAATGTGAGCAATAAGCGTAAACCCGAAGACTGATAGGAGAAAACATTCGTCATTGTGTTAGTAGAAGCTAACTTTGCTCCACTATTTTCTAGTAAGATATATTTTTTTTGAATGTACCATTTTAAATGGCATGACAAATTAAGAGGAAAATAGCACGGGTTGAAATCTTTGAGGAGGAATTCAGCAGAGCTATTCACTTAAAACTAAGTGTAAGAGCCCTTTTCTTATGTTCCTAAGTATTGCTACTTGCTAAAAAGTGTCATTAAGCATCCAGGTTAAATTATATCATTGAAACAGATGTTGCTATGAAATAGGAATGAAGGGTTTCTAGAATTCAATAGAAGCAGATATAATTTTCCAAGCAAATATTTTTAAACTACATACAAACCTTTATTTACATATGTATGTGTATATATGTACATACATGAAGTACTTTGTGACCTCCCTACTTTTCACAGAGGAAAAACTCTGGGGATTTGATCCATCACAAATCCTAATCTCACCCTCCCAAGGCACACTAATTTATTGAAACATTTTTCTTAGAAAACAGCTGTCTTCTGAAAATTTAAAGCTGTGGACTATTTTCTGCACTTGCCCACATGAGTCTCTTTATTGCAGTTTTCTTTAAGATGTGTTGCAAGGCAAGCATAATGGGGAACTCACTGAGATCCTGATACAGAGGGACACAGCCTGAAAGAACAAAGAGGGACAGTAGAAACTGAATACTTGATTTTTTTTTGCAGCAAATTTCCAAATTCTGGCCCCAGTTGTAATTTCAGAAGATGGGGGAAACAGAAATGACAGACAAATGATGAGTCTATTTGGAGGAGTTGTTTTCCTTGCAAGAAGTAAAAGAAAGCAGCACCCTTGTGCACCGAGGGAAAAGCAAACTATGAAACTACAGACCTTAGGGTGCTGCCAGTGGAATTCCTTCTGCTGGCTTGGAGCCCACAAGCTCTGTTCTTCATAAAAGCTGTTGAGAGAAATGCGGTCTGCTGCTGTACACCAGCAGCACTGTAGGCCTGCAGCTGGAGCACTTCTGGGTGCCCATGCAACCAGCCTCCACTCAGCAGCCTCTGCAGCAGTTTGTCCTGACAGCTGGCGCACACCTCAGTCCCCTCAACACGTATCTGGTAGTTTGGTAACTTCAGGATGATGAGATCAGTTTACGTGGTTTAATACCGATATGAAGGGAATGATGCCTCATTTCTATCTCTATAGACAAGGGCCATGTCTTGTATGTTTTGTACACTCAGGCTACATTCAAAGACCTCTGCATGTAGCTAATCGTATTATCAGCAACAAAAAAATCTTTGTTTAAAATGGTCGGTGGCTGCATGAGCTGTGACAATTGTAGGTTCAACAGTAGCTGTATAAGCACTAGGGTATGGAAAGTAAAAAAGCTGGTTTACATACACCTTTTAAAAATGATCCATTTTTTTAATTTAGACAGTGGCAAGAAGTTAAGAACAACAGGTAATTCTCACACTGCTGGACCTTCCTCGGTAACAAGTGGGTAAATTTTCTGTCTGGAACTATTCAAAACTAAATTGGACACTTTGTCGAAAAGCGATTGTTGGGAGAAAGCCTGAATAGGAGAAACACAAACTAACACATCTCTTTAATCTTTCCCTCCTGCAGAATATCTCAGTAATTGAATTAAATCATCCCTGTCTTTCACAAATGTATTTCCTATAGGAACATATTTGATAATCCTTAACGAGTTTGTTTCTAGGCCTGGTAAACATAGGAGAATTTTTATTTTTTGTAGCAATAATACTGCAAAACTATAGCTGGGTTTGTTTTTTTTTTTCCCTTAAAATGATATTTTTTCATGTATATTTATGCTTATCTGACAAACATAAATACCTGATGCCCATACACCAAGCAACCATCTGTGTAAAAGTTAGTGGCAGGCAACACAATGCTAATCTTTCACTAAATCGATGCCAAAAAGTGATGATACAAGTATTGTAGTACTTGGTAATTGTGGAATTGTGGTGTAACTTCATCAGGCAAGAAATGAGTGGAGAAGTGGATGAAGAGTCCATTTCTTTTCCTCTGTCTCACCAGCCGCTGTCCCTAGATAATCTGATCTCAGTAAAGGTCCAAGATTTCAGTGAAGGTCTTGGACTTGTGACTGGATTTTGAGTTCAGAGAGATCTTCAGGACAGTGTGAAAGTGGGAATGCTTGTCTCCAGCATACCTTCCTATCCCAGTATAGTTTCTTGTCCAAGGATGTGCAGACCACCAATATGCCCACTCCAAGACCAGCTTTGCTAGGGAGAGAAAAGAAGGCTTTGGGCTGGAAAGAGCTGTTTTGAAACATCCCAGCCTTGTGAGGAAGCCTTGGAAATGAACCCAGAGTTGCCCTGTGAGCAGGCAGCACCGATGAGAGCACTAGGCTGTATGGAGCAGAACAGTCTCAGGCACATGATTACTACAGGCTGCATCTACACCAGTAAGACAATGCCAGGCTATGGGCTCAAACACTATCTTGCAGTTGTTCACTAATGGCTAGTGCTCTCTGACATGCACTTGGGTTACATGCCACCTAGCACTGCCTAGGTCAGCGCTCCAGCATCATTCAGGAGGCTGTAAGCAAAACAGATGTTGTCACCCTTATTTAAAGAATATTTAGCTGTGTGAGTGCAAACTGCTTCTAAGGCCAGAGAGCAGGCTAACAACTGCTTTGTTTACTAGTCTAAATGTTGTGATGGGTACCAATAGCAATGACACTTCATGGTTTTAACATCTTTTGGTACCATGTACCTTCAGCTTTATAGTACTACTATATGGTGCAATATCTGCCTTTAACATGAAGGAGTTGTGAATCCAGTCATATGTGTGGTTTTGTGTGTGACTGCTCAGGACGAGTAAGCATATGCAACTTACAGTGGAAAATTAATCTCTCTAATCTTGTATCTCCAGAGGGCTATTTAAAATGTTTTTTTTTATTGTGCTCACTAATTCCTAGGACTGTGGTAGGAAAAATTTTCTCCTATTCTCTTACTCCCAAGAAGCATAAGGGAAATAAAGCCATTGGTATTAGTGCCTTTGACACTGAAGAGATGCCATTGCAATTTTGTCACTACTCTACAGAGACCTGTTCATCAGCATCCAATTTTTAATTCTTCATAACCAATCCAGAATTCAGTTAATTGTGTGTCTTTTAAAAATGCCCTGTTTGGGTAAAATTAGGTTAAAATATTACCTTAATATGTTTCCCTTATAGGTGTTTACATTGCTGGTTAGCCATGTCTGCTATTCTTATTTTGCTTTGTAAGTTTTACTTGAAATAAAAGGATATAGATATCTCAGTAGACCCAGGATATGCAACATTCATTTGTACCTTTGCATCTATTTAGGTTCTTAGGCATAACACTCATATAGCCCTGCTTGCCATCATTCATCTGGGTACTTACTCGGCTTTTCAAATGCAGATCTTTCCTGTCTGTCTTTTCCATGCACAAGGCAGCAACATCTCAGTGTAGGGTCACGCTGCTCACAGGTAGAAAACTCAGATGCTGCTGGCTAGCAGGCCTGCTGCTAGGCTTCTGTGAGTGTGCACCACTGAGCAGCAAAGGACAGCAGAATTTCTCCTGATCCAGGATGCTATGTGTCAACTGCAACTTGTGAGGCTGACCCTGCCTCACGGGACCACAAAGCAGGGAAGGGGCTGTAGCATAGTGCTGTGAAAGGGTGATGTGCCGGCCTGGATGGAGAGGAAAAAGTGGTAGACATCAGTGGTGATACCAGAGACTCAGGCCAGTACAACTGTCAAATGTTAAAAATTGCCTAAGCCTTAAAGTGCCCGTGGCTTCTCACAAAATGCTCCCGTTTCTAATATTGTCAACTGCAAAAGTTTGAAAAGTGAGATTTGTTTAATAATAGTAAAGAAAAACTCCCCAAATACCTTTTTTTGCTATCTCTGTCTTCATTACCTCTGGATTCTATGGTCTCTGGTTTGGAGTTGTTCATATTCTGAACTTCAGGCAAAACCAAGCCACAAAACAAGTCATGAATAGGGTTTTGTCCTGAGTTCTCTGGTGTTCCCACTGAGGCCAGAAGTGGTCAGTTCCGTGAAGGTTTCAGTTCAATCCAATCCACTTTCTTACTTGTACTGGGATCAGACTGGTTGAGACAGGGTGAATTTTTTTCAGTTTCATTTCCCCATCAATGAATGCAAAGCGTGATCTGATTAATAGCCAGTGTGTTGCAAGCCCCAACTGACTCAGGAATAAATGATTAGCCAGTGGAGTTTGCTGTCAAAATAAATGACTGAGGACTTGAACTGAATAGGATTAAACATATTTGACATCAGTATTTTAAAGCATGTAAGCAGAAAAGTACCATATACTTAACATAACGCAGTCACTGACTGAGAGGTATAGGAACTAACTTCCCCATTAAGCAGGTTCTTCCACAACTGTTAGAATTTGCTTATATTTCATCACGTTATTTCTTATTCATTGTGTACCATTCAGTTCCAGGGAAAGGGAGAAGGAGTATAAAGGAAAAAGTCAGCAGACAGCTCCACCAGAAACTACTAAGAATAATTTGCTCAGATTCCATCAGAATAGGGGGAAATAATAGTCCTGAAAATAAAGGTCTGACCTTGCATGCCCAGAGACAGCAGTCAGTGGTGCATCAGTCACACTCTGTGAAGGAGCAGTGGTATCAGAGAGCAGGAGGTACCAAAGGCAGGTTTTATTGGGCAGTGTGGACACTGGTTGTGGTGCTGGCAGCTGCTTGGGCTGAGCTTTCCAATCTGCCCACAGCACAGCCCTGCCCTGACCACAGAAAGGGGAACACTACTTGGACAAGTTGTCTTAGTCTGGTAATATCCCTTTTCCTAATGGCAATTTCTGAGATTTTAAACAATGTAATCAATTCTGATAAACCTAATTCAAGTGTACCTGTACATATTTGTTGCTCAACAATTATTAAGCTTTTGTGAATAGAAACAGGTGTAAAAAAAAACGCAAATTACTAAGAAAACCAATTGATGTAAATTTTTTTGTGTGTTACATCAACCTTTAATCTCTGATTTCAGTAAATGGGATGTGAAAGAACCAGACAACCTACAGTGAAGTATTATATCGAAAATTGCCCTAAGTACAGCACTGAGTCTGGTCATTTGCGAGTATTGTGCCAAATACATCGTATTGAATGTTTTAAACCGAATGGCAACACTTCCCAAGAGTTGTGCCAAGCACAGAAATCATCTGCCTCTGTGAACAATCATAAAGCATTAAAAATAAAAAAATGTAAAAATTGAATCCTGGAAGTGAATCCTGGAATTGCAACCCCAGGAGGGAATTTTCTTTTGCAGATTGCATGCCAAGCTTTTTCTGAATTATTATCACAGATGGTGAAAAATTCCCATGGCCTTATCCTCATGTTCTTTTTCATTCCAAATGGAGTCCTTTGTGAAATACCAGCATGACTGCATATGTTTGAACTCTGACTGTCCACTTAAACGTATGTTACACTTCAGTGGTGTGGTCTCCGGGAGAGAGTGTTAGGCTCTGTTTCAGGAGGTTTAGACTAATTTATTTTCACCCCCAGGCCACTGAAACCTTGCCTAATATTATCTCTGTTAGACTGTACCACTAAACTAGAACAGTCAGAGTTGAAGCACGGTCCATCATGCTGTGCTTAATGCAATAGATCTGCAAGCTTCAAAAAGTCAATTCCAGTCCCTCCCTGTCCTCTATACCCAGGTCCATGTGCCCGCCACTCCCCTCGGCTCTCCCCAGTGACTTTTCAACTGCAGAGTTAGTGGACTGCAGAGTTAGTGGGGTCTGCTTGCTGATCCAGTGGAAAATGATGTGTCGCTGGCTCTATGATCTCTTGGTCATTGGTGTGTTAGGTGACCTCAGATAAGATGCTTCAGCTCCCTTTCTCTCCCACTTATGCCTTGATAAAATGGGAAAATGATAGTGGTGAGGTCTCTGTAATTAGTTTCTATCCTGGTGAAACACCCTCAGTGACAGTCTATTTCTCAGTCATTAGCATGAGACTGTTTAACTGTGAAAAAAGGAAATTTAAAATTACTCAGGTGATGTTATATCTTGTTTGCATCAACAGCTCTGTAATGCCCATTTGTTACTTTGTATAAGAGGTATTCAGAACAAATTTAGAAAGTTCATGCTATCAGAGACTGAGAAAAAAAATTGCAGGAGCTGCGAGTATTCTTACAGCAGGTGTGAAACTTTCCATCTCCTAAAAGTCTGAGACGGAAGTACGGCTCACATTTTGCAGCTGAGTAGCAGGTGAATTTTACAAGGGGTGTGGGGGCAGCCTGACTGCAACCTTTCTGATGTGCCTGCTGTTTGCCGCCTGAGAGAGGCAGAGCTGACTGCCCTGCTGTCCTGCCCTCATCCCTCACCATCGCCCTGCTGCCCAGCGCCGGCTGCTATGGCTGTGCACCTCATGCATTTGTAACCCCTGGGTGATACCGCTGGTGGTGGAGTGGTATAGAACAGCTGGAGTGTGCTTATGGATTTGGCATTTAGTGAGCTTTTTGGTGAGTAGTGGTACAAGCCTTATGTATCTGGTACTGGTATGCAACGTACAAGCCGTATTGAAGTGGATCCGTTCCACAGGAAATATGATTTTATGCTGCCTAATTAAGCAATCAATTTGAGTTTTGCCTACTATTTTGCAAATGTCAGAGGACAAAGTTGAGAATAAGTGCATGCTCTATTTGCATCAGGAACTGAGGGCTATAGAATTCCTCAAAATTGGTAGTATAAAGAGCTGATTTCCAGCTTAATGTTTGAATGCTTTCAAATAGATAGTTAATTTTACTTTTTGTCTTCAGTGATTTGGTATAACCTGGTTTGAATCCCTTCAACAGAATGAAAATACAGATTTAAAGAACGTCTTGATTGACTAATCTTTGTGAGTGTCCTTGAAAGTCCTTCTTCATTCTTATTATGACTCTGTTCTTTTTCACTGGGAAACACATGTTGTCCTGTAACTCTAAACTCCTAAGAGACAAATGTCAAGAAAACTTGGATGGTTAAATAAAAAATTGATTTGCATGGTCTGAGGCTGACAGCTGTTTCATACAGTTTGGGCCAGTCTATGGAAATTATGAAAAATTAATAGCCAGGAAAATATGTCTCAAGTAAAATAATATCAGTGTGTTCCATCCAAACGATACTAATTTTATCCACTGAAAACAGAGTCTTGAATAAGCCTTGGTTCATTCACAGAAAATAAACCAATGCTTTGGCTTAATAAAGTGATAGCAAACTTATTTAGTTTCATACTAAACTCATTTACCATAAATTATTTTATTATTACATATATCTGTGTATGTAATTAGAGACCTAATCCAGAAAATCCCAGAGAGAGAGAGTCAACATTGTGCTGGCTGTTACATCAGTTCTGGACCACTGAGGAACCCACTTTATTTATGGAGAATCCCCATGAAAGCAATGAAAGCAGCCAACGAGTTGCTTTACACAAGTAGGAAGACTAGTCATGCGTGTCTAAAATGTGCCGTAGAAAAAGACATCATTGCCCATTTTATTGCATGTTGGACTTCGCACGGATTCTGCTTCCAGCAGAGAACATACCTAAGGTATTGCATGCAATAAATCAATCCTCTAGGCTCTTGTTTTCTATGTTGCATGCACTTCTTTAGTGTGAAAACTTCTGTGGAAGCTTCATGAGCTAAAAATTCTCTGAGGTGAGGTGTTGAGACTCTAGGAAACAAAACTGATAATATTATATCTCTGAGTGTCTGAACTCCTGCTTTTCTGTAGTCAAAAAAACAATGTAGGACAAGATGTAGGAAGATGCAGTTATAGAAGGCCCACTATATGCAAGTGACTATTAAAATTATATTAATGGTATCTTAGGCAAATTGACATATGGGTACTATGCATGACACATGCCAGTCATCAGTATATCTAAACTCAAAGGTGCCTGCTTCATGGGGCAGTTCTCTGCTGAAATTTGTAAAGAGCTGAATTGAAACTAAATAGTTGCTGAACCTAGTACAATTTGGAGAAACTACCTGGTCCCTACGTCTCCCATGTAAACCTGAGACTGAAGGAAATCTGCAGTGGACTGAGGAGGCTTATTCAACAAAACCAGATGAAGTGATGCAGATGCCTTCATCATGCAAATAAAAGCATGTAATAGCAGGACACCTGCAGTGTGATAAAGTGCCCAGTGTTTATATGGTAGCAGGTCCACAGGCTGTGTAGTGTGTGTTTTGAAACTAAATCTTTCTCCCTCCTATTGACTTCTTGCCCTCTGGTACATCGAGTTGGCTGCCTGAGAGGCTTTCACTAAGTACAAAGTCAATTACCAGTAAGTGGTGATGAAGAAAACGTTGTGTGATTAATATTACAGTTCAAGCTCTTCTGATCAGTCACAGAAAGAACAGTCAAATAAACTCAACTTCATTTCTAAGAATCACACACTGTTAATGGTGGACAGTCTGCCTGGAGCCCAAAGGGAAAAACAAGCCACTTGAGGCAAATCTCTCTTCTTTTACGTAGAACAAACTAGTTGAGCAGTGTTAAAAGCTGCCTATTGATTTGTGCCCAGACTGAAAGCCATGCAGTGATGTAAATGAAAATGTGTCAAGAGTCAATATTGATTTTTTTTTCTTTTTCTTCTTCTCTTTTTTAAAGCAAGGCCACCTCTCTTGGGAAATAGTCAGTTATACTGCTAGGCTTGTCAGTGAGTGAAGTAAGACCCTTTTCCACAAGACTACATATGTCCAGACATCAAATCTTCTTCTTTTACTGAGGTAATACAGACAGCATGCTGAGAGCAGCTATGTTCATGGGTTTGGTTTTTTTTTTGAGAAAATGTGAGGTGAAGAAAAAGAAATGGCAAAGAGAAGAAATCAAATGTTAGAGAAGATCAATTTGCTAGGCTGATCTTGCAGTCTAATACTTGCAGAGTAAACCCAAATTAAAAAAAAAAAAAAATCTTTGCTTGCAATAAATTTACGTAACATAAATTATACTCGGCAAGAGCCAAGGACAAGGACAGGGTAGAAAGGGAGAACTGCTGTCCCTAGAGAGGTGTACACACAGCTGAAGTAGACCTGGCAAGAGTTTCCCTTCAGAAAGATGGAGCAAGCAAGAAGGCCTAAAAGAATCTCTCTTTTGAGTAAATGTTAACAGAAGAGAAATGGGTGATCCCTGAAGGGTAATTGAAATATATTATTTGTTTAATTCATACTTTCTTCAGCTAAGGCTATACAAAGGAGTTAGTTAGATTAGAAATTGCAGCCAGGCTCTTTCGACCAAAAATTCTACATTGCTACCTCTTAGCAAGTAATATTCTTCCAGATCTTTGACAAACACTCCGTTTTTTTGTAGCGAAAATAAGGTCTTATCAATTTGCGCCATCAGATCTGGCAACTAATCATCCACACCTCCCTTAGAGGTGACAACAGAATGTGGCAGTCAGCTCTGATCTTCTAAGAATTAACTAAGACCCACGAGGGAGGGTTGTATTTGGTGTGGAGGCAGCCTTGTGAGAGATACTTTTTATTTTATTGGCACTTCTTAAAGCTTCTACTGCTCCTAGCTTTGCCTTCTGGACAGAAGAAATACTGCTCCATCTATGGTGGTGGCTTCTTTCTCTCTATTTGTCCACCTCTAATGGCCTCTCTCTATGAAAGTAAAATATTTCTCTTGGCTCTATATCCACCCCCAAGAAATTCTCACAATTGTCATTTTCCTAGGGTGATAAAAGGACTATTTCAAACTGAAAATAAATAAATGGAGAAATGAAATTCTGAATTGTGTAGGGAACCAGACCAAGCACCACAGCAATAAACTGGCAATGTTCCAGCTACTGGCAGAAAAAGGTGCCCCAAACTAAGAAAATGCTGTCACAAATCAAAAGTGCAATTCCAAACATATTAAGTATGTGGAAATACTCCTATAGGTTTGATGTTGTTTTGGTTCTGGTTCCAGATGATTTAAATAAAAGTTCATATTTAAGACTCCAGCAAATTGAAGTTGGCCTTCTATTAAAGGCTGCAGCTGGGTTATAAATGGATGCCTGATTATTTGGGCTGTTGAATTGAAAGTAGTTGAATGAGAGGTGTACATATGGCTGCCTTTTTATTTTTCATCATCTCACACAGTGTTTCGATTCTTTTTCTTTTTTTTTTTTTAAACATTTTGTTGCCAAGCAGAATGAGAATCAGAAATCTAGTAACTTTTTTTTAAGAGGAGAAACACAAGGATAATAACATTTGTAAAAACTAGATGTCATTTGTCACAGATCTTGAAAGTAAGACGATATTGGGGTTATTCATGTATTCGTCCTGGTTTGTCAGGCAGGTTTCTTTTAATTTTGCATTATAACCGTTTACACTTATCATTACTAAAACTCAGGCAGAGGGAGACAGAATATGATATAAAATTATTCCGCTGCTATGTTCTGTTTATAATGTGCAGGGATATTCACTCAATGGAATTCTACAATAAATGAAATTAGCAAGAAATATGAAAGGCAAAACACTTATGAATTGGATGCATTTTATAAAAGTGTTTTAAAAATGTATGAATGGGAACGATCTGACATTAACTACTTTCCAAATGTTTTACTTGTCTCATAATAATGGTCTTTGCATAAATGCTTTTATTTTGTCAACACCACAATTTCCAGTCCTGTCTCACACTTTTCTGGGCACAATAACTGAATATGATATGAGTAATTTCATCCAATTTTGGAAATGTCTATTTATTCTGTACATTTTAAGAACTAAACGGGAGAAAGGCTGTAGGTTAGAACTGCTTAGATGTTAAGGCATACAGAATACAGGTGCTGGCATGTAGAGAATTTCACTAGTGTCTCCTGGACTCCTCAACCCTTGGTGTGGTGCTCCACCTTGGAACTGCACAGGAAGCCACCCGAACTAACCAGGAATGAAATGAAGGGGAAAGAAGCATCTGTCTCTGGCTAGACAGACATCTCTGTTCTCTCAATATTCTTGGCTGAAAACTTTGCCCTATATCTAGGTGCCAAGCTTTCTCTCTGTATTCACTGTCATGGAGGCACCCACAAAACAAACAGCAGCAGCTATCCAAAAATAGAGTTTATTTCAACCAGGGTTGCCAGCACTCCTTCTGACTAAACACAGGTTTGGATGTCTGTCGGAAATTAACTACTACACAACTAAATCAAAATTTTAAGGAATAACAAACCAAACTGGGCAAACCCTCACTCATGAAAGGGGAAACCTCCAGCACCAGAGTGCCTGAGGTACCACTCACTCAAAGCGAGGCGGGGCGGGCGAGGCTCACTCAATCGACTGAGACTCAATCCACTGTGGAAGTATCCTTGGACGGCATGTCCAAGAGGAGGGTCCGACTGCCAGGCCTGCTGCTCTGTGAAGAACCAACTCATCTGACTCTTAGGCAGGACCCCATTTATACCCTAGTCAAAGGTGCACTGTGGTCATTCTCGTTGGCTGAGGGACAGGCCCGGACAAAACACAGAAAAGCCCACACCCCCAGCCTGTTTGCTAAGGGGTCCAGCCTTTCAGGTGTCAGTTAGGCACCGTGAGGTGCAACTGAATTGCCTAGGCCTCAAACTGCTCCAGCCGAGGGGCCAAACTGCTCAGCACAGCCTGTGTGCTCTGTCTATTTTGCCAGTGTGGAAGGCTGTTTCTGCCACATTCACTGAGGCAGACACAGTGATATTTCACATTTTTCCTTGATATTTCTTTCATCTATTGATCTGTTCATTCACCCAGTATGAACAGAGACTTGTGATCAATTATTTGTTCTGGAGCAAGGACTTGAATCTTGATAACTCAGCTGAGTGACCTAGCTGTGTGCAGTACTTAATCCTGTAACTCCTGTCACTGGCCTTAGACATGTTCTGAAGGCACCCTTGTGATCTAGCATGGCTAGAAAAATGGATGGAGAATTGCCTTGTTTGAGAATTCAGCTTTAGGGACTTGGGATCTTTGGCTTGTGCTAGGACTCTTACCAGGGGTGCCATCACTTTTCTTTAAGTCTTCCCCAAAAAAGGTACTGACACAATTCTAGCATCTCCTCCACCCCACCAGAAGGGAAGTCAATTTAACAACAGCACAGCATAAAAGGAACACAGTTGTAGCCGAGTCCTGAGCTTTTGGAAACACTGTTTGACTTTCGGTGGTACCCAGCAAGGCACTGATCTGACCAGATGATGACCTAGAGACATTCAGGACCAGAGGCTGCCCCAGTGCAGATACAAGCTGCCACAAACCTCTTTTCCTGGGAGTCTTACTGCGGCACCTAACCAGTGACCTGGAAGGTGAGGGTTCACACACTTCACCAGCCAGGGCAGAAGGAAGGACTCAGTTACGCCTTTAATTCCAAGCAGTCGCTCGTTCAAATAGTAAGTAGCCTTCAAAGGAAAAAGCAGAAAACTGGTCTCTTTCCCAGCTGAGTGCCCTAATTGCTGCCCTATGGTCATGATCTGTCCTGCTCTCTGGCCCAAAGAATCCTAAATTATTTAATGTAAAATAAAACAGCTTTCTTAGAAGCAGCAGAGTGCTCTGTCCATTTCCCTGTCTCTGGATATGCATGTATGCATGTGCATACATAAAGACAACAGTCCATAGATGGAGAGGTTGCAGTTCTCTTGGGAGGTGTGATATGTGAGTTTGAATCCTCTTAGGCTGGAGGGCAAGGGAGGATTAATTTTGTTTTGTTCATAGTCTTACACTAAAAGAGGGTTTTAATGCGGGGCTTGAAGAAGAATAGTAGAGTGACCTTGGGAATGTCGTAAGCCTGGTAGCACTTGGTTGAATGCTAAATTGTTGAAGGGGGGAGAGGATGATAAGTAGGGGAACAGAGGCAAATCAATTTATTTCAAAACGGTATTGGTTAAATTAATCATGTAAATGATCCGATCTGGGTGTTTTATAAGATGCACACTTTTATGCGTAAGTCGCTTGTCTTTTTAACAGATGAAATGCTTTGAAGTCAGTACACTGATATGTCCCGTTTCTCAGCATAGGACACAGAGGGTAGACATGATAACAGCTTATCTGTTTTTATTTTAAAAGGGATCTATTTGAAATATCTTCAAGATGAAAAAAAAA
>VWZK01011089.1:71099-138326 GCA_013396935.1 Baryphthengus martii
AAAAAAAAAAAAAGTAATGTGGATGAAATAGCATCTGTCCAAAAGCTCCACTTTCTTTGAGAAATCTTTATGAAAAACAACATAAACAATTCTGTTGTTTAATGTTTTCTTTGCTTGTTCAAGTGTTACATTCAGGACTGAATTCAGAGTGTAAAAGAAGCGGCTATGCCTGAGTTTCAGAAAATATGTGACTCACATTTTGGAGAAAAGAGAAGGGGGAAAAACATTACTCATTTTTCTCTCCTCTAATCCAAGTCTTTAACTTGCTTTTAACACTTGCTTCTGTCCTCTGGAATCCAACACACAGTCCTTAATCTCTCACTCCTGGAAGAGCAAAGAGTCTGTCTGAATCCTGTTGCTTTGGGAATGTAACAGAGTGGGGAGAGGCAAAGCAGAGGTTTGTGTTTTGTTTAGAAGAAAAGGAGATAGACATGGGGAAGGAAATACTGTGTGAATAGAAATAAAGATTATGCATTCAGAAGTCTTTCATAAATTCAGTCCTCTTCCCTTCTCCCTCTACCACCCCATGAAATTATTCTGGCTTTGATCCCATCTCTCTCTCCCTCCCTTTGTTCAGTGACACACAAGTATATGACCCATGCCCTGAAAGGTATCAATTCCCATTTCCTTTTCTGCTTAACTCAGATGATGCAGAGGGATTGTTTGAAAAGCAATGGTTATGAAATGGATTTTTAATGTGAGCTCAGTACTTTTTGTGAATGTTTGTGCCAAAAGAATTTAACTTGCGTGATTACCTGGAAACAAAAGCAAATACAAATAGACTGGGAACACAGTTAAAGTGCGATTTCTAATTTATTGTACTGGTTAGGAGCGTATTTTAACTCAATTTGCCATGCTCTCTATGATTACTGTAGGTTTGTCAATAACAAAAACTCTTCCCAGGATTCTGGATTCTTGCCCTTAAATAGAACAATATTGCTTATGCCTTCTAATCAAGGATATTGTTTACAGAGCAGATAATTGTTAAGTCTTCTTTCCATTATTGACTACATGATTTATTTCCTTGTGCAACTGCATTTAGATGTGCTAAAACCTTTCTTGACTCTTTATAACCTTCTCGGTGCCTTGCTCCAGTATGTGTATGCATCACAGTTATATCAAAACAGTTAACTATGGAATAGACTCTAAACTACCAGTCACCTGCATTGAATAGCTGTGGCAGTCTTTTGACTGGGTTGTTTTTGTTTTGTTTTGTTTTATTTTCTCTGCAGCAGAGCATGTAAAGATGCTCAGTAAATAGTGTAGTATTGGACATGGATATAAAGACTTCATCAGCCTAATGGAACAATTAACTCAACCATTCTGCTGCTCTTGATCTGCAGAATTTTGCTTTAAGATTAGAGTTGATAAGGTTAAGATTAACACCTCTGGGTCAGTGGGGCTGATGAGACATGATTTAATAATCCTCAAAGAAAACCTTAATTGGACACTGGAGCACTCTTTCCTTCATTGTTAAACACTTCCAATTCCTTGGATAATTAGGGTAGATGGTGAGCATGATAAAGACTTATTGTAATTAGATGCACCAAAACTAAGGTAATGATTTTTTCCCCTGGGAACACCATGTGTTATTTGCTTCAAATAAATCAGTACCAAGGTTTGCGGACACCTGAAAAACATCCCCTACAAATGGTCATTGACTGCCTGAACACAACTTACAGAAGGGAGCTGGAGAACAGGATTCATAATAATCCTTTGATTTAGAGGAATTGTCTTAAATCCTGGCCTTCAGAGCACAGAGAATTTATTGTGCAAGCGGGTTAATGAGCAGGTTGATTTATTCTTATTTTTTACCTGTCGTTACTCATTCTTTCATCACGTTCTTTCCATTAAGAAGTACTGATTTATAGGAAGATGCTCTCCTCTAAGGAGTTTGGTAGGTTTTGAAACTAAATCTCGGAAAGACTTTCTTTTTCAAAGAAATGTCTTTTTTTCGGGCAGTATAATAAATGGGTTCATTATAATGCAGCTAAAGATGGGAGAAAAAAACTGTAGGCATACAATTCTAGCTACTGTACCCTAGGCTCGAGAAACAGAGCTGTGTGACTCGAGGATTCATTAAGACACTCGGTGTAGTGCAGCCCTGATGAAATAAGTTAACATTCTCATTAGGGGGTTGAAGCAATCATTTGGAAAAAGCCTCCTTTGCTACATTTGTTTACTGTGTCACAGGAAGCATGTCCTCAGTCAACTGGGATAATCATTGTCAGCATTTTACATAGTTACAAAGCAAACTAATAAGCCAGATTGTCAAATTATGTCAATCACGTCTAAACATCAACAAGCAAATTACTGTATGCAGATGGGAAATTTATAAAAAGCCTCAATATTCAGTACAGTGTAAAGAGTGCATATTGTAAGAGAGTGATTTAAGGCTAATATCCAGGGGAATGTGACTTTCCACCACGTGGTTCTAAAGCCAGATCACTGTCTCTATTAAATTGTCTGGTGAGACTTTTGACATTTAGGACACTGACCGAGGAGAACTTGTATCATTAAGCATTACATTCTGCTTCTCCTACCCTGTCACTTTACCTCCCACATTATCACACTGGTATATTAGTTGTCTTCTTGTTGCCTCCGCTGGACTCCTCAGGATTTATTGCAACTTCACACTCAGACTGACTTCCCAAGGCTCTAGCCAGAGGAGAGATAAGAATCAAGGATTGATGTCAACATTTTTTCTGCTAAAGACAGAAGAAAATTTTATATATTCCTACCCAGCCCTTTTGGGGATTGAAGTCAACTTTTAGCCCAGCGATCTCGATGTCAGCTTTCTGAGTGACAAATCCTTTTGGCACTTGTCATCATTGCACCAGGGGGGAAGGGACCTGTTTGTGGCTGGTAGTTGTTGAGTGCTTGTGTGATTTCACCCCTGCCCAGCCTGATACATAAGGGACAAAAGAGTGAAGAGTTTAAAAAATGCTATAAAGCTTTCAGAATGCTTAAATAGATTGAACTGCAGATTGCACAAGAAAGTAAGATAAAAAGTAAGACATTAATCTGCAGAAAGAATGAAAGATCTATTAAATGAATCAATAGGTCTTTTACAGTGGCAAATATAATTTAGTTAAAGAAAACGAAGAGTATAAGAAGAATATAACGAGTTTAGCATCTCTCCTAAAAGAAAGGATTGAGAAGAACAGTTATTGACTGGCAGGTTTGTTCTTCAGAGAGGAAGAGCATACTCTGGAGGGTGGGTCTTGGAGCTGCCCTGAAGTTAACAGATCCCCCTGGGAGCATGGCCTTTGAGTCACAGCAGACAGATGTCACCTGATTGGGAACACTGGAACACAGCACACACCAAAGCAAATATCTGCCTTTCCTCAGAAAAAAAAAAACAAGGAAGAGATATATATTCATTCCCTAGCAACTTAATTGTCTTTAGGGAACAGGATGAAATAATGCGAGAACAAGGTACATTGTAAACAGGGAGAACTGTCTGGGGTCCCAGGTAATGGGAAGATCTCTCTGTTACTATATGTACCAGTGTAAGTCACTCTTTCCACTAGGTAAGTCTCAAATGGTTTGATGTTGGTTCTGCCCAAGAGATAAATTGGATTGTTCCGTCTCAATGAAATGTGGATTTGTTTTTTTACTGAGAATACAGTGTGACTTTAACCAGAGTTTTGATATTCTAATACTGAAACCCCATCATTTTGATGGTCATTCCTTACTGATAGGTGACTAGTTTAATGCTGATTTGTTTTTCCAAAGACTCACTTGGCTACAGACTTACCTGCATCACTGTTACACATCCTGTTGTATTGATTTCCACTCATCCATGATCATTATTATTTGGTGTTGCTTTATTCACTCTGCATAATATGGAGTGCTTGGTTCATATTGTGTTTTTAATTTGCTACCTGTCTTTGAAATACAGTTATTAGCTACCCAGAGCCCAGGAATCTGAAGACTCAGGCTTTTGCAATAGCTCTTGCTGGTAAAGACTTAACTCCAGTATCATTTATTATAATATTACAGCTTCCCAAGAGTTTAACTATCACAGTCTGAATCAAGGTGCAGTGTGGAATGTCCCTCCTTCTAATTCTGAACATTCATGTCCAAACACAGGCACCTGCTATTCAGCAAGTTTCCTGATACTCGAACAAGAGGAAATCAGAAGCACTAAATTAAACTATTAGTGTAACACACAGAAGGCATGGGGGTGAACAAGCTTAACAACTGTATCATGCCCCATCTGACTGAAGTACTGATGTTATTAATTTAAATCTGAACCAGCCGTGTGGGCTCTTTAGCATCCATATATGTTATGTTGGAGTCTGATCCTCAGAAAAGGGGAACCAGGGAAAACTTAATCTGCCATTCTGAAGAAAGGCGATGCTATTTCCTTTTCTCAGTGTGAAGCAGCCTTTGCTGAACAGGAATTTAGGAGACCCATGGGATCTGTATGTGCTGGCAGGCACAGAGGTTCATTTTAACTTCAGCTGGGCCTTTGGGAGAGAGCAAACACATAAAACATCTTTCTTTCCACATAGCTTCAAAATAAACTTCCAAAGGAACATGAGCTTGACAAATCTCACTGTACAATTCTAATTAAAATAGATCTTCCTTTAAAAAAGTCAATTCAATTTAAAAGAGAAAAACACAAAAA
Source organism: Baryphthengus martii (assembly GCA_013396935.1). Classification (NCBI taxonomy): domain Eukaryota; kingdom Metazoa; phylum Chordata; class Aves; order Coraciiformes; family Momotidae; genus Baryphthengus; species Baryphthengus martii. The sequence goes on from VWZK01011089.1 coordinate 75,736, forward strand.
AAACCACAAAAAAACAACACAGTTCTACTTCATTATGAGTCTCACTAGAAAGACAAGTATCAGTAAGCTGTTGGATCTTGTGAAAAAAAGCCATACGCAACCTGGCTGATTGATTTTAAAATGCAATCAATTAGAAATTGGAGTTGACTTTTTCGACTGGAACTTAATTTGATTTACAATGTTCTTGTGTCCTTGCCTACTATTAATTAGCAATAGTATTAGTATTGTTCTTCTATGGGAATTTCAAATAGATCTGCCTTCCTATAAGGCAGATGGTTGGTACAGCTCAAAGCACTCTCAGTCACAGCAGAGATCTCAGCTCCATTATTTCTCTTAGCTGGCAAGGGAAGGCTTTAGTGAAAAAAATGGCAACCCTAAACAGAGGACAAAGTTGTCAGTGGAACAAGTTTATCTTTTCCAAGCTGCAATCTCAGAGATAGCTTCAGGCAGGAGAGGCTGTAGCATTCTCACAGTGTTGCAGCCATCAGGATTTGGATGCTGGGCCACTGCAGGAGAATGTGTAAGAATGCAGTAAGGCAGCAGCTAGAGCTTGCTCTAGAATTCCGGGTATTAAACTGGTGTCAAACAATCTGATCCACAGTTTCATCTAAAGCATTAGGCCAGACCTTCCCTGGCCAAAAGCAAACTCAATTGCATTATCTTCTGTTTGTTCAGGGGATAAGCCTAGCAGCTGTTCTTGTTGTGTAATGTTTGTATCTTTACAAAGGCTGAAATAACAAGGGAAGCTCCGTGTGCGTGGGCTGGCCCATTCAGTGACCTTGGAAGGAGCAGGAGGCACAGCCCTGAGCAAAGCAGTCTCTCGCTGATAGGATACAACTGGGTGGATAGCTAAATTTTGGGTTTTTTTACCTTTGCATTGCAGAGTACTAGTTTGCAGAAGTGCTTTCCATTAATATTCAGCTGACAGACTTAATTTCAAAGCAAGTATTTGTTATTTTCACAAATGGGAAGAAGCTGTTAGTATTCTAAGAGATAAAAGAGATTTTTTTCCCCTTTTTGTTTTTCCTCATGCATCAAAAGGTACAAACATATTCATAGTTCTACAGCTGGTTTCTCCTATATATCCTGCTAGAGCTGTGAGGATTTAGGACACTGAGTGTGAATATACGTGGAGTATTAGTTTCTTTTTAATCAGACCTGTACTTCACAAAGCAGTGTGAATAAAGCCTGAAGCACTGTGAAAGCTGATGTGGAATGGCACCTTTGGGTGTAAGCTAGGCAGAATGATTCTTAGTGCCAGTTATTATGTAGTGCTGGCCTAAGGATCCATGCAGAGATCCATGACCTCCATATGTAAATAGCACAGGCATCTCAAGGTGGCCAGGTGTAGGGAAATGCTGTCTCACTGAGTCTTACTAGGCTGGACTTGACAGCAAGGAAGAGTTAAGCTACATGGCTTATCCCTGGTGGCCTGGGAGTATGGGTAGACTGGGCAGGAGCTCAACACTTTCTCCATGGGACAGGCTTCCTACAAGCAAGCAACTGGGAAGAAGCAGAGAGCAGCGAGGAACAGTTGCTCCAGGTCTGGGAATCACTGTTTACCTAGTACACATGTTCTTGTGTGAAAACTTTGCTCCTGAAGTCCCAGCAGGACTGTGGGAATGGTTCCTCTGACATGGGGTAGTTTGAGAAACCTACTATTGCTGATGCTATTTTGGCATAGTTTCTACAGGTAGATTTAGCTGATGAGGTCACTGAACCAGCACCTTTCAGAGACAAAAAAAAATAATATACCTACAAATACAAACAATAAGGACAGAAGCATATACTGCAATGGAAAGCAAGGGTTTTGCTTGTGTTAAATTTCAACTCCATGATACCTTTGTACCTACTACATACCTGTATTTTATATACCAGAACGTTGAAACTTCCTTAGCTCATCTAATACAACATAAAGACATCTCTACAACTGTGTAATCAGTTAAGCAACTATTAAATGAACAGCATTAGGACCATTAACTTGGAGGTAGAGAGGTGTCCCATCTCACAGCCCACTCTCTAGAAGTCTGATTCTGTTGATAATAGCAATGTGACCACTGACATTATGCCGTCTGCTTGGATTCTTAATTGTGATCAGTCCCACAGAAATACTAAATAAATATGTACAAACACAATACGTTTAATGCTCTTAGAAGAGTAAATTTGCCTGCCATTCTCAAGAATGAGAATTGCTCAAAGTTTTAGTACAGGACATGAGCATATTAATGTCCACAAACCCCACAGATATTTCTAGAGAAAGATTTGGTGGTTAGTTAGCAGCAAGAATGTTTATGGAGTCATGAGAGAAGCATCTTCAAAGACCAAAGGATTAAAGTGAACCTGCAGACAGGACAGAGTGCTACTTGAAAGAAATCAGTGAATTAATCCATAGCCAGTACTAGAAAAATAATTGTAGCTAATACTGTAATGTTGTTTCCTTATTCTAGATTGTGATCTTCATTTTCAGAAAATGAGGCCTGTTGCAGAGGTTCCAGGAAGTGAATTGTTTGTCTGAGTGGCTGTCGGCACAGGGGAAGGAGTGTGGCACTGCCATCCATCCTCTGTCCTGACAGGGGCCTCAGGTGGGGACTGCTCTGCAGCACAGGCAGCTCTGTCACAGTCTCTCACAGACAGCTGTTCAGTACAGTTACCACCTCACAGATGTGGATTTTTAAGCAGACATCACTGGGTCTCCATTGTATAAGGGGAACCACAGCTCGACAGAAGGGGCCACAAGCCCTCTCGCGCTAGAGCTTCTTCCTTCTCATTCCCAAGAGGACTTCAGGCCTAGCAAGGGACAGGAAATAGATGTGCCATATGGACCTGAGGGGAAATTATTTTGGACTTGTGTAATTGAGTCTGCTCTTGTACCAAACAGTGAGGATAAAATTTTGCTCCAAGTTAATTAGCATATTGGTTTAGATCTAAAGTTACCTATATGTATTTTTAAATGGAAATCTGCTTGGTAACCTGATTCCTGATAGTTGCATCAGCAGCACAGGATGAGGGATGGTGGGAAGGGATGTAAGCATATTATGGGAGTAAAACAGGAGGAAGTCAATCATAAACATTTGCTTATGAATATATTGTAAGTTCTGGCATGGAAAAAGACTCGTGTCTCCTTTAAACTCTGTAAGGTGAAGTAATTGAGAAGCTGTTTCATTAAGATGCTATTGCAACTCAGAATCTATGAGATGATCTGCCTTAAAAATTAACTTCAAGGAGATGGACTTAAAGTATATAAAAGAGGATCCTTCTCTGAACTTAACCACCGTATTACATAATTCACTAAGCTTTAATAGTGAATTTATGATGTGGAAAAATTTATTTCCTATCCCATCTTCCCACCTAAAAAAAGAAAAAAGAGAAAGAAAGGAGACTAGAAATATATCTTATGTAAACTTTAGTTACATCTTCTGGTGAAATGGCAGGATGAAAAGAGTAATTAGGGTTCAAGGTCAAAATAAAATTCTGTTCACATCTCAGTCTTTCACACATCATTTTGTGAAATGAGAGAGCTGAATAGAGAAGGAATTAACTGATTTATTTTAAGTTCAGTAATTGCAAATGCAAAATGAATATCATTCTGCAGACATGGTGCCAGAGGACAACGCCAGCTAACGAAATAATGGTAGCCCTGATAAATAATTTATGCACCATATCAAAAGCTGAATGAGATAAAGAAATGGAGAACCCATTTGAAAATTTGGAAATTGCTCAAAGCTCTTCCTCCAGTGACTCCCAAGAGAATGAGCGTGGACCACTAATAAACCATGTGACCGTATATAATTCATAAATTTTACCTCATTTTTTTTGATTTTCAGTGCTGAAGTTTATAGTTAACAAAGGAACAAAGAATGGAAAAATCCTGGTATCATTTGAAAGGAAAACATAAGCTATCTTATTCTTCTACTTAAGTTTAGTTAAAAAGGGCATCTGTTTTCATCCCAAACTGTACATATACCTGCATTAAACTTAACACATTGGAAACAGAAAAAAACCCTTCTGCTCACATCCTCATGCCTACCTTATATTCATATTTTTGTGACAGATATTACAATGTGAGATCATACCACAACAAAAGCCATTTGGGGATGATTTTTATTAACAGTATTTTGTTGTGGTTCTTGGTTAACGTTCAGACTGGATTTATTATGGATTCATTCAATGGCAGTAGAGCAAACTCGGAGCAAATGAGAGAATGCTATCTGAAAGCAGTGGGGTGATTCTGAGAGCATTACATAGCAAGAAACTTCCCCTTCACACAGCCACATTGGAAAGATACTACTAGATTAAACAAATCCAAAAATTACATTCAGATAAGATTTTCCTTGAGATCATTTTGATGGTCACATTGGCAAGCCTGTGAAGTCATATTCTGAAAAGACATGGTAGGCAAGAGGGTTGATTTCAGTTGCACTACCAGACTTTTGCAATCTAGTGTGGATTTGAGTAGCTTGATGATTTGCCCTTTAAGAATGCAACATGAAATATTTGAAGTTATTAAGATATTTTTTTTCTCTCTAAGATGCCTTGGGAGTTTTATTTTTCATTTTTGCAGTCTATCTGGAAACAGGGGACAGTATTCTATGGCTTTCTGAGGGAAACCCTCTGCTTTCTACCTTGAGCACACAGGCAGGGCACAGCACACTTCTCAGCTGCGTGACAAGTTTCAAGCTGCTGAAAGCCTGTGATGGCACCCGCAGCCTCTGTTAACACATGTCAGATAGAGCAGTATTCGGCTTGAGCAATCACAGCAGAAGCTGATGGAACATAAAATGAGGAATCTCCAAAAAGCTTCCCACAATCATCAAAGTCAAAAATAAATCACACAGCACTCTCAGGGCGCCTTTGCAGATCTGTTGTTTTGGGTGGGTAGATGGGAAAGAAGGTGGCTACTATCAGCAAGCTACAGAAGCAGCTACAGGGCAGCTACCCTTTGGTGGTCTTCTGTGCTCGTGCGCAGGCTGTCATGAGGTTGACAAAAGGAATCCATTCCCACAGTTCCTTCTTCGCTGTCCTGCCTGCGTCTGAGAGCCTGTTGAGTGTTACTCGATTATTGTTTACTTCATTAATTTCCTCCTGCCATCAATCGATGAATAAATTATTTACAAGTAAATTTATAAATTATTCTACTGGTTCTATTGATGATTGAATAATATTGACCAAATAAATTATTCACTCTTCTTTTCCCTCACAAAATGACAAATAAATTATTTGTGAGTATTCTTTTTTTCATTATTAGATCAACTCTTCCATCTATTGAGACATTTATAAGATGTCACTCACTGTGATAGCTGCACAGTTTGTAAGTATGACTCTTTAAGACCTATATTTTCATTGACAAACAGAGCTATTTATTGTATACTTATACGGCAGTTACTTTAAATACGAGGTCCTTTAGTATATGAGGAAGTGTTTTTGTGTATTTCAAAGCCAACTAAACAAAACATTAGGGTGTTCCAGGCTAATTCGCACCTAACCACTATATTTTGAATTGTGCAGATATTTTGCAGTTTTCTATATTTGTACAAAATAGTCAGTGTTGAGGCTGCAGACAGCCCATGATCCCAACAGGTTTTAGGATGTAGATTCTGCAAATGAGTATCAGTATCAAAGCCACACCAGACAGATACTTTGACTAATGGCCACAACAAACATGAACTGCATATGTCAAAGGTTATTTCAAGTTCCTGGATAGATTATATGAGCTTTACATCTAGCTAGATCCATTGCTTCTCTCTCGCGTTTCATTAATTCACCACTATCTATGGTGGCAGACAAGTGATGGCCTCTTCTGGTTGCCATCATTTTTAGCACATTTTACTATGCAGACAAAATGTGTCTATATCCAAAAATATGGACAGTCCATGTGATGATTGTCATTCTGAAGGGTCAAGGGAAAATATATAAATAAATTAATAGATCTCTAGGAAAGTAATACTAAGTCATAAGCACCCATAGAGAAAGGATTAAATCCTCTCTATTCTGTGGAGCTCGAGTTAGATTAAGTCCACCAAGTCAATCAAGCTGCCTTAGTGTGCAATCGGTATAAGGACTGTGAATAGTACATTGAAAAATATTCCCTAAAAAGTTATTCTAAAAGAGACAGAGAGAGAAGGCATCTCATGCCTTCTATATTTTTTCAGGTGTGACTGCCAGTGAGGATCAGAAGCATGCACCTCTCTATGCTGCCATTTTTCTTGCCTCGGAAACTCACCAGTAAAGCACATGCAAAGAAGTTTCGGTTGACTTCTTATGTTTCAACTTTTTTTTTAATTCAAAATGATGGAGCAGGCACATTTGCCAAGCTGAGTAGATGTAAGAGTGTGAACACAGCCCCAAGACAGCAGTTACTTCTACAGCTCATGCTGCACGATGGGAGGAAGATGAATGGGCTGTGCAAGGGAAGCAGGACTGCTTGGAGAGCAGAGAGCTCATTTGTGGCGAATTCTCCGGCACCGTGCAGCTCTCTAACACCTGGCTGCTGCAGACATGAGCTGTCTTTCCTTGTTTCCTCTTTCTTTTTCACCCAGATGGAGGTTGTGAGCTGTCGCTCAGGCCAGTGTGGCAGTGTAATACTGACCTTCAAAACACATGCACAGTGGAAAGTCACAGCTCTTTCACTTTCAGAGAAAACTGTTAATAGGTTTCCCTCTTCATGGAGGCATTTTAACGAGCAGCTAGTTAAACTGGCATTGATATTTTCACATAGACTTCCACATTAAAATAGGCAACACTACTTAGGGAAGTGTTGTGGTCAGGCCTTAGAGGGGAAGCACCTAGATTTTGCATTCTGAAAAATAACTGCGTAGTCTTTGGGGTCAGGTTTTTAAATTACCTTTCTCCTTGTTCCCCTGGTAGAAACCCCATGGAATATCCAGATACAGAAATATACAGAAAGATATGACAGAGGAAGCAGAAAGGTGATAAAAGGATGCCTAAACAGATGTGGTGTAGTCAGAGAGACAGGCTGGAAGAATGCTTTTTGCAAAGTTGTTCAGAATGGATGTGCCTGGAGCATAGTTATATTGGTTGAGGTGAGAGAAAAGACCACTGCAGTAGTTCGAATAAAATGGTGAAGGGAACTCATGAGAAAATTTTAGATATATAGGCATGTAACTGTATAGATTGTGTATTTGGGACATTTATGCAGAAAGAAGCTATGGAATTTAGTCTGCATATGAGGTTTCAGAGTAGTCTGAGCTGAGCATGTCTCAGATTATGGGTCTGAGTAAAAGACAGAGATGTTCCTGATCCAGAAGAAATGTAGGTGCTCCGTATTAGACAATGTAATGTCTATTCATCAGTAATAGGACAGTCTAGATTATGAGCTTGGACAAGACAAAATTGATGAGCAAGTGTACTGTATAAAGATACGCAGGTGGCCAAGTGAGAGCTGCCTTCTCCACGGGACAGTCAGGGGGAGCTGAGACTTCACATTAAGCAGGTTACAGTTACAGAAGCTGAAGAACAGGACCACAAGAAGACATAATCATATTTAGTTGTCTTGCAGTGTTTTGCAATATATTCTCACTGGTTGTTTGCATCAATAATAGGAAAAAGAACTTTTCTCACTGGTCTAGTTTAGCAGCCAGAGCAAGACACAGCTGAGCAGGCGAGTAGGTATTACTGCAGCACACAGAGCATGGAGGTTGGCAGCAGTGTAGCTCCTCTGGTCTGAAGGAGCAAGGACTAAGATTAGGCTGCAAAAAACTGTTCAGACTAACCCGAATTATTTTTTTATTACATGTTCATATATGCACAGAGAGGTGAGTGAGTATGTTATCTCATACATTGGAATTTTTTCTCACTGGAGAGTAAAAGCCACGAGCAAAAATCTACTTAGGTGGTTTTTACTGTAAATGCAGTGTACCAGCAAAATATATTTGCAGCTTGGTTAACTTTTTGCTGTTAGTTTTCCCATCAATGCTTTTGACTCCTAATAGCATTTTGCATTTAAGTCAGTATTGGTACTTTTCTAAAGGACAGTCACAGAAAACAGAGCTTAAGGAGCTGCAAGAGGCCATCTAGGTTTTGCCACCATAATAACTAAGAGGAAATTTAACTTAAACTATCTGACAGTTTTAATTAATTAAGGAATAATCAAACAATCAAACTATCTTTCATATCGTATTTCAGGTATTATGATTTTTTGGAAAGGGCAACTTTTTCCAGGAAAACAAACAAAAAAAAGGAACAATAGTCTGAAAGCATGACTCAAAGTAGTGGAAAACAACATTTTAAAATTGCAAGTATGTGAAAAGATGAAATTTTATTTCATGCTGAATTATATTAAGCAGCACCTCCCTGACTTCATGTCCTACTCAATCCTGTGAAACTGGTCATGACAAAAATTCAGACTCTAAATGAAGACCAGAAGAAGAAGAAAGCTCTGGCTATCTACCTGTTTATCATAATCTTATCATAATCTTAATTATAATCTTATCTTAATCATAATCTTATCATAATCTTCTTATTTGAGTCTTACTCACAGCTGAAAAACAAATTGCTTACTCCTAATATGGCAGTGCTATTGGCCTTCCTTTATGATTTCTCTTGACTTTTGCAGTCATTCCTCCTGTCTCTTACATTTCACTACATTTTGCTCCTCCACCTCCTTTTTCCTCTTTGATTGCTATTTTTGGTTGCAGCTGTTATAATGCTATCTGGAAGAAATCACAGAATCACAGAATGTTAGGGGTTGGAAGGGAGCTTGAAATGAGGCTGGTATTCTCTTTTGAACACTCTGAAATTAGTATCTATTATAAACTTTATACAGTCAGAATTGCAGTTCCACAGTTTTCTATCTTATTGTCATCAGCTCGACCATTCCTCAGAAATGAAGCAGACAGGGAAGGTGATCATTTCAGAAGAAAAGGAGGGAAGTAGCTGGGGAAACACCATTAATATGAAGAGAAGAGCCAACCCTATCAGATTAATCTCGTGTTCTATGAAGAGCAGTGCAGGGTAATACACTCAGGATGCTGGCAAGGAGACAGGCATCTATATTTTGGACTAATGAAGTCCTATTAAGATCTATGTGCTTGGAAGCATTCCTGGAGCACTGTACTAAGCATGGATCATGGCAACACAGACATCATTCAGCAGAACATAGCCGCCTGGCTCGCCAGCTCAGATGCAATAAGGCATTTTTCCTAAGCAGATGTGTCTGAGACCTCAAGGGCATCAAAGCGTCTGAGATTCGTAACTACTCTGACAATCTGGCAGCAGATCTGTTTGGCACAGGGCACTGCTAAGGCAATAGCGAGCTTTGGAGTTGTTTCTCTCTTCCCAACAGCATCTTGCTCAACGTCTTTCAGCAAGATGCAAAAAAAAAAAAACAGAAAGGGTCAGGCTGAGAAAGAAATGTGATAAAGAATTGGTTATGGCCTTCTGTACTGTTGTCACTTGACAGAGCAGCTACCTAGAGATAGTAAAACTGCAGATAGATGAGTCTTGAGGGTGTCAGGAGTTAAATGTCCTGTGGGCAGTGGACTAAATAGTTATTACCACTCTCTATAGGCTTGAGAGAAATCGGATATCTGGGTGTACCACCCACACCAGCCATAATGGGTTTGGGATTACAAAACACAAATGCTTTTTCTGCACTGATAGTGTGCCAACTTCTGTGAAATTAACATATGTTTTCTTATCTAGTATTCACATACAGATGCTGATTTTGTGGATGGTCTCCCAGAGTATAGCAGCCTTTCTGGAGAAAGGGTCTTACCATTTCTTTACACAAAGAACTGGCTTCAAGGCAGCTTAAAGGCAGTCCCAAATGTCCAAACTCTACAATACCAGACAAAAAAAGAGGTATTTTTAAGCTATTGTCACAGCTGTGGCACAAGATTATGAGAAATCTTTATATTGGAGTTTATATGTATCATCTAGCGTTTTCTGTCAGCTTTCCTGACATTTTCTTCTCCACTGGCTCAGTCACTATAAGTCACGAGGAGAAAAGGACATGTTTAGTAGACAGAGAGATTTAACTGACTCTGTGAATTTGTTCCATGTTGTGAATGTATTTCCTCCTTTTCTTCCTTCGCAACCTGAATTGAGCGAGTGTGCGTTAGTCTTTTCATCCCATCTCACTTCCATGCTAGAGAGAAAAAAATTAAACACTGTAATTTCTCATCAGAATTCAAATTTCTTTTCGATATTAAAACTATGAATCATTAAGAAAAAATTTAAAACAAATCCAAATTCCATTTCTGCATGCTCAGCACCTTGATATTCCCTCATAAAAAAATGGTATTCGCAAAGCTTTAAGTTCCCATTATCTATCTGTGTCAAGAAGGGGAAGAATTTTGTCTGTTCTTAGGCTATTCAATGCTATTAGGAATGAAAAATCCTCTCTCTAATGAAAAATAATGTTCTGCTTTATCATGATTATTCATTTATTAATACAGCCCACATAGTGCAGTAGTACTGTTGAAATTAAACCATCACAGGACTGTATCTTTCCTTGCCACTAGCCTAGGCCTTCATCAGTGGTGAGATAGCACAAGGGGCAAAGGGAGGACCTGGAGGAGGCTAAAGAAGGACTAGGAGCATGTCCAGCTATTCCGGCCAGATCATGAAGAAGATCATGAACTGATGAGATGATGCACAGAATATGAAGGATCAATTCCCCCTTTTTCCAAACACCATGTGATTTCCTACCGCACCAAAAAGTCTAAGTGCTTGATTTGTATGAATCTAACTCACAGTAACAACTGCAAGAAGCTGTAGCTAACTTTTATGAAATGTAATGCAAAACCAAGAAAAATGGAAATGAGCCATCAGCTCCCTGACTTGTTTTCTCAGTCACTGTATTTAAATCCCACATAAATTCAAGGTTCTTTTTGTAGTATGTGAAGACAAATATTTGTTGATCAACAGATGACCCCTGCTGGTGTGCAAAAAAAAAACCCAAACAAAACAACAAAAACTATGCCAACTAATGGAAAAATTCAACTACAAAACCACCTCCTATTTAATTTTCCTGTCTCCTTTGTGCATGTTTGCCTGTGGTTTGTACTTCACTTTGATTAATCACATCACTCTATCAAGACTGTATCTTTTCAGTCTGTTTACCAAAGGATTATCTGTTGCCTTTCTTTCTTACATTTCTCTCCATAATCAGCCACATGCTATTCATTTATCAATAGCATCTTCTCATCTCTGCTCCATGTGTTCAAAAATGTCTCTCTGATCATTTTCAAATGAGATCCTCATTGTCTGTTTATTTGGAGTAGGTGTACAGCAAGAGTTTCTGTTTTCATTGTTTCTGTACAAATTGTTGATGTTATCAAATTCATCCTTTATTGGTAATACTGTAATTACTGGCATGCTTTTTTCTGTTTTCTCCTACTCGTTTGACTTCGACCTAACTTGAACCCAGAACTAACTTTTACAAGTGTTCAATGAAAATTCACATTTTTTAGCCAGCACATGCAGTATCTTCCTTTATCCATAATCACTTCATCTTGTCACAAACAGTCCATCTAATTTTCAACTGGTATTATCATCAGAGTTCTACATAGTTGTACTATCTTCTCTTGGCAGTTTACACACTAAGTCCAGTCCTCTCACCAGCAAGGATGGGAACATGGGAAATGGGGTTGGGTGGGGTGTTCACATCAAAGTGCTGATAAGGCTACTTTCTAGTGCTAAATGAAGCTCCTTTATTTAATTTTACCATGTCAATCTAACAAATTAGATCAGCTGTGCATGTGAAATCACAAAGCACATTACAATTTTTTTTCTCTATGTGGTTATACACACTTTCATTTCTAGAAATGATGCGTTCCACATTGTGAGTTCTTTGCATTTCTGCACCGTGATTCTCTTGAATAGCCAGGAATGGACTTTCCTCATATGCATACTTAACTAGATTGTTCAAGATAGATATTCTGATATAAGCCCACTGCAGGTGTTCAATGATACACTGTGATTTCTCTTGGTGTGAAGTTCCACATCCAGCATCCAGCTACTGGGAAAGTTCTGCCTGTGGCTTTCCCAGCCCTCCTCCTACTGGTCAGTAGCTTGCATGACAGTTCAGCTGTCATCCCTAGCAGAGAGCAAAATTTGTTTAAAAACACTCTTATTTACCTCAAATAACTGTTAAAATCTTGTCACTTTGGATTACATTTTATCTTGCCTTCCAGCCTCTTATTAAGTTTAAAAGTATGCATTCCTTATAGAAAACTTTGAGCAGCTTATTATGTGTCCCAGAATTTTCATTTCTTCCTTTTCGTTTATTCTTTCCATTTCATTTAAGTGTTGCCATGTCAGTCTCCAGTAACATTTCTGCCTTAGGGACCTTCACCTTAATCACATTCTGGTTGTATTAACTCCGTGACTTAAATAGAAATGGTTCTTCAGTCTTCTCTGTCACGTAGAGCTGTCTCAGTACACCCATTGCAAGATGTAGCCTTTTCTGAAGCCCAGATACTATTTCTCTACATTTTTTTTCATGAAAAAACCTGCTATCTGAGGAGAGTATTATAGAGGTCACAACCTTTCTGAAACAAAATTCCTCCCATGGACTTTAAATTAGATGCTGAAAGCAGTAACAAAAATGAAATAAGCAAATAAATAACGTTATATTTGCACGTCTAGTGGGCGTTTAGTACTTGTCATTCTGTAGAAAAGTTTTGTGTACTCAGGTGCATGCAAGCACTGAGCAAATGGAAATGGTTTGGATTTGGGGTTTTGGTTGGTTGGTTGAGTTGGGTTTTTTTTTGCATTGAATCTTATTGCAAACATTAAGATTGCGTTCATGAGACCTTGTGGAATTTATTTCAGAAAACAACATGTAATTAATTTGATTTTATTATGGACTGGTGACCTCTACAGCCTTAGTGAGGCCTGCAGATAGGACTTAGCTGGAGTCCAAGAGCCTGTATAAGGGAGAACATGTGGACAGCACTTTAGACTCATGTACAGAGGGCTGCATAGGTATATGTTTTCTGAGAGATGAAGTTCGGAACCAATGTTTCTAACGCTGAAGTTCCACTTTTATTTAAAGAGTGCAGCACTAAATGTTTTAAAACTGGAAATATATGAAAATTTGCTATCATCATGTCTTCTTTCCTCTTTTTTCATTAACTAACTTGATTAAAAAAGTAATTAGCAGTAGCACAAAAACACAGAGAGGTAGAATCTATACATTTTTCTTAATAATAATAAAGCTTCAGCTATGGGGTTTCTGCCTCGCTCAATGTCTAGAATTCCTCATTTATATGTCATTTTAGTGTTTATTTCTCAATGCTAAGTATACTACAAAAAAGGCAAAAGTTTATCATGTAGTTAAGGCACTAGATAGAGATTCAGACATTTCATACTGAATCTCACTGGTGCTACAGGTTTTCCCTGTGACCTTGAGCAAATCACTTAATCTCTCTGTACTTCTGCTCCTCATTTATTTTTTAAAAGATGGTAATACTTCTCCTGTCTCTATATTTACATTGTAAACTTTTTCTCTGTGTTTTATGTGATTATCACGGCAACAATGATCTTATCTAAGAATTACTATAGAGTTGCATTTATCTATGTAAAAAAGCAATGTGTGATAGGTTATCCTGAGCTATGACCTGGCTGTATAAGGAGTTACTATTATTATTAGCGCCAGAAGTGTGTTAGAGACTCAGTCAGACTCAGCACTTCAATGTTACGTGGCTCTTTAATCAAGAGATGATGAACTGCTCTTAAAAAGGCTTTCTCTACAGGAGCAAAATAAATGTGCTTGGGAATGACTATTGCATCACTTTCGAAGACAACCAGGATGGAGTGACCTGCATCCACATCACTGAACTCAGACAGCACTACGTTGGGCAGGCTACATGCATGCTCTCTATTGGGAATGGTCCCTGGCTTGTAGTAGCTCCCAAACTGTGTCCTGGACTCTCATGAGAGCTTTCTGGGCCAAATATGTAACAGTATAGGCTGGACAAAAAAACATTTGCAGGCTCTGTTTAATAGTGGCCAGTCAAACCTTACACTCTCACTACCTCTACTACTGCTTCTGTATATAGTTACATGCTTATAATAACCTATTCCAGTCTTTCTTAATGCAAATCCTAGCGATGGAAAAGAAGAAAGTGAGCTGCAAAATGAGCTTTGCCAGTAATCAAATATAAGGAACTTGACATTAAAAATTGTCCCAAGAAAGACCAGTACAAATCCAGACAAAAAAAAAATTGTTTGCACTATGGATGAGTAGATCAAGAAATTCCAGTTTATATTTATGTTTTTTGTATCGATTTGTTGACAACAGCATTCATTTGGTAGGTAGATGATACGGCTTTACATCCCCTGAGCCATTTGAACTTAATTCCCCTGTGTATCTACAAGAAAGCCCAGGATAGGTAAAGACCATGTCATCTCTGGTCCTCCTCTGAAAGGAGGACCTGATCTTTCTCCTCGGTTCTTGTATGACGGTATTAGGCATGCAGCTCTGAGTCTCCTGAACAGGTCTGCAGTCTTGAACACAAATCTCATGCCTAGGGAAGAGTCATGCTAAAGTCAAAACAGTTTTACTCAGCAGGTCCATCTACTTTACCTAGAGATCTCCTGGTTATTCTTGTTGAATTGTCTTGGCCAAAGGTCACATCTTTCGACTCCTGCCTGCCTCATATCTAAAGTATTTGAAGCAAAGCTCATTTGTGGGCTGTAGATGATCTCTGGAGCACATCCGAAAAGGAAATTTAAGTCTATACATGGTGTTGCTGAAAGCTGGGGATATAGGTATGCTTAGTTCAAGGATGCCAGTTTGTGTCCCATCAGGTCCTGAGATGACAACCAAGGCTAGTGTCAGGCACATGAAGTGTTTAAGAGGTTCTCCACAGAATATCCCAAGTTGATGCCCAGTACAGGGGGAGCTGATAGGATGTGCTGGTGTCAAAAAAACATAATTGCACCCACCCCAGCTACCTGCTTCTCAGATCTGTCATGATGGGCTTGCTGGCACAGATCAAGAAATACACTGTTTAAAATTTCTCACCAGATTACACTCTAATGATACTAGAGACACAGTGAACATGCCCCCATACACTGTGTGCAAAGGACCTCCAAGCCTAACTCCCGCTTACTTCTGTCTCACTTGGCAGCAGAGAATTTAAATCTCTGTTGAAATCTAGCCCCGGCTCATTCTAAAGTGCTTAAAATCTAAACAGATTTACCTAGCAAGGGATTTTATTAAAACACAAGCCTCAACACAGTCAAGACCCATGGTGTGGCTACCAAACAGCCCTGGAAATGGTGGATGTAGCTGAACTGTCGCTTCAAGAATTATCACCCTATTCGAGATACATTGCCTGATGTTACCATGTGGGACCAAAAAAAAAAAACAAAACAGTTTTAATTTCTTATTTTGAAGTTTGAAAAGGCTTTGCAAGTGTGGCATAATCACTTGCAACACCTGATTAAACATTGCCCTGCTTCTTGCTTTCTGATGAGTGTTTTCCGTGTTCTTGTCTCTGCAGACTGAAGAAGTCCTGAAGATTGATGGAGGGCCATGCTATTCAAACAGCAGGCGTTGCTGAGACAGAAGCTCTTTGTGCTAGGCAGCCTTGCTATTGGAAGTCTCCTATATCTAGTTGCCAGAGTTGGGAGCTTGGATAGGTAAGTCATTAAGTAGCTGCTCTCTTAATCATAAATGAGCTAAGATTGTCTGAAATTTTGCTTCAAGGGTCAGATTTTTAATATTTTTTTAGTGTCTACTCATGTATAGAAAGACAGAAAGACTGTCTATACTAGTGATTTTCATTGTACTTTCCCCACCTTTGGAGAAAAGAATAGGAAAATAGAGTCTCAAGTTGTCTCTCTCAGAGTATTTCTGTCTGTTCATTTGTATTCTCAGCACATTGACACTTGTTTTTCGAGAAGGAATAAAACAGCATCCAGCAAAAATGTCATTACAGTAGCTCATTTTTGTCTGTGTGCATCTGTGTGTTGACCTCTAGTTTCAGCAAAACGGTTATGTTGTATTTATATATCGTCTTTTCTAAATTTATGAGCAAGCAATTAATACGCTACAGTGGTAGTTAAAATTAAGTATGAGCCTGCAGAGTAGCTTGTCAAGTTTTGAATAGTATTTCACGTGAAAGATTGCTTCAGGGTTTGAGAATTTTAACTATGTTAATTACCCAGCATTTTCTGGAGCTAAATGTACTAAATAAGTGGGTTTTCTCTGCAAGTGATTTAGAAAATCCAGCAGAGGAAATCAAATAGTATTTGGCACTTTTGACCAGGCTGAGTTTTGATTGGTTATTGACAGTGCAGCAGTAGTGCTACCTGCATTGACACTGCTCTTTCTGTCACCTTCAAAATGGACTGAGATTGCTCTGGTAGGTGCTACACAAAGACAGGATCAAAAAGAGCTGGTTCAAAAGAATGGATGAAACAAGACTTCAGGATTTCCAGAAGCTGGTAGAGATCTTGCCAGTGCTAATGGTCTATTTAAATGTCAAAAAATATTGGTTGAGTTCAAAATTGTGACACAATGATGTGTGACTATGTAGTGCATGGAAAGTGAATTGAAAACAGAGCTACCTGGTGTCCATTGCTAGGTAATGTCAAACTCAATCTGAGGTTGCTGGAAGCTTTCTTCAACTGCTTAAATCAACTCCAGAAGAAGAGGGAGCTACATACTCAGCTAGGACCCAGTGCATTTCAAATTAAGCCCCAGAATTTATATCTTCTTTCCCCTGGTAGTCAAAGCATCTCAGATACTTCAGAGGCAAAAACTTCACTGAGACTAATGTTATTCTGTAAATGGAGGCAGAAATCCTTACTAGTCCCTGCAAAAGTATATTTTATACTCAGAGGCATGAAAACTAATTAACCTTATGCTGTTTTCTGTGCTTGCACATCTACAGAATTTACTGATGGCTATAAAATTATCTCGCCACAGTATTTGACTTGCTGACCTCCTGCAGCAGTGAATTCCACTGGTTTCATATATAATATTGCCAATGGCAGTAAAATTCAGTTTTATTCTCTTGCATTACCCAGTGTGAAAAATATCACACTGCTGAAAAGCAGCAATTTATTTGGACTTGTTATGAAAGAGAGAGGGAAGCACTAGTGTCAAGGTTTAGGGTCAGGACCATCCACTAGACCTATAACAGATGCTCTCTGGTAACCCCTCTCCCTTCCCAACAGGGAAGAGAAAGGGAATAAGGAAGAAAGACTTATGGATTAGAAAAGAAAACTAAAACAACTTTAATGAAAATAATAAAATTATATGTAAACAAGACCACTATCGAACCCAGCCCCCTGATGGCAGTTATATCACAATCACCACTGGTGCTGTGGAGCAGGCACTGGGGAAGTCACAGACTGGGCTCAGCAACTGACGGGAACTCAATTCAGGAGCTGGATTCTGGAACTAGATTCAGGAACACATGGATCAGGACTGAAGCCAGAACGGCCAGAGTCCTCCTTGGATACTGGTCATTGAAGGAGAGAAATTGACCCCACTGATCCCTCAGCTTTATACTGAATATGATATATATGGGATGGAATCCCTTGCTGGTCAGTTTAGAGTCACCTGTCCTGGCCGATCCTCCCTGCAGGTGCAGCCTTTTACTTTCTGCACTCCCCAGTGTGGCGCACAAGACCTTGGCCTGCACACCAATCCATGGTAGTGACTCTAATTCAGCATTATCACTTCTTGAAGCAGACACTGCCTGTGAGAACATGCTGTTAACTTCAGGAAGTGAAGAGGCTTAGCTGAAAAGTAAAATCACTGAACAGAATTAGTTCTATTTTAACTCAAGACAACTAGATAGGATGAGACACTGATGAATTAACTGGAAATGTTCTTCTGCCTCAGCAGACTTGTTGAACCTGTCTGTTAAAGGATATAGAGTGGCTTCAATAGACTTTGGAATAACTAATTGTTCAGGAAGAAATCCATATTCATTTATGCTTAATTTATGCTGATCTAATTTGAACAAAAGAACTGGGGATGGCTCACATTTAATAGCCTCAGATTAGGCTCTTCAATGGGAATGTTTTGAGTTTTCTTAGGCCCCAAGGGTCTATCTGATTCATTGAGTCAGAAAGTCCAGTAAGCTGAGCACTTCCCTCTAGGGGAGGCCACCGTCCTTGAGATCCTGAGTGCATGGAACTGCTTCACATGTGGAAGCTCAAATAAATTCTATGCTTGGCAATTTAGAGAAGATCTGGATCAGCCTTTGAGTTTCCTGACTCCCTCATTGGCAGTACAAGGAGCCTCCACATCTGATTTTCATGCTCTGAACTGCTCCTGCTGGAACCAGACTTACAAGCTTTTTCCACTGTCACACCTCCACTGGAAGAAAATTAGCAAGTATTCTGCATCAGAACTGCTACTTGTCATTGAGATTTACTGACCTTATTTTAGCTTTTTTTAAAATTTGTCAAAAATAGAGTGTCCTGAGATGAATTGTTTTATGGTGGGTTTTCTCAAGAAGCGTATTTGTGGAGTTTTATTGTAGGGGTTGGAGAAATTTCCTGTGTTGGGAGACCAGCTTCAGGGATATAATAAATGTTATATACTCTTTCTTTGCAAAGGACTGTTATTTTAATGGAAAAAAAAGAATGACTCAGAGAATCAGAAATATTAACATGTTTCAATATAAATTGTAAATAGTTACATCTGGAGATTCAACTGCCAAGATCTGACAGCCTGCTTAATACCACCACTGCCAAGATCTTTTAAAGGATATTTTTTATTGCTTAGAGAGAGGAGAAGAAAGGAGAAGGAGTGAAAAAACTGAAATGTAAAGTGTTGAGGAAGGACTTTTAACAACATCCAATCTTTTCCCTTAGGCTAGAGGATATCTTGAGTATTTATTTACTTTTAAAGGAAACCACCCTGTTTGACAAGCTGTTGTGTTACACTGAAGGCAGTGCTAACTCTCTTTTTGAGCAAAAGAGATAAAATTAGTTGAAATGGGTCTGGAACTGCTGTTATGGAATCCTTTTTGCTTGAAAACAAATAACAAATACACAGAAGGAGAGGGAAGAGAAGGACAGAGATAGTAATTGCAGCTTCTGTTTCTTATGCTTTTAACTGCCACCTCCTTGCTGTAGAAAGACTGTCTTACCAGCCACACTACAGTGTGACCAAATTGTACCAATGTCAAGATGGTATGGGAAAAGATTAGAAGTTTTGGAGATATGGTTATTTGTATTTTGAGATAAAATGAGCATAGGAAGGGCCTGCTTTGGCTTTTGCAATTGTGTACTGAGTAATACGCTTAGTAACATACTTTAATTTTAATCAGAAACAAGATCTAATTATTAATAAAAGGATATATCTGTGTAGAACAAAGGCTGTAGAAAGAATAATGAGTTGGCCAGCCAACTAGCCATGAAGGACTGTTGAAGACTGCCAAATCTAAGTGAAACCGGGGGAAAGGTAATTCTGGCAAGGGGAGATAGTGACCACCAGCTCATGGACCACTGACTCCTATTATATCACCTGCTCAAAAGAACAAGGAAATAAGTGGTTAAGAAAATAGATAGAGCACCATAATTTATATAGCAAGCGAGGATATTTTGACCAATGATATAGCTGAATAACAATACATATATATTAGAAAGAGGAATATGATTAAGATTTTCTGCTTGTTTTGTTATTATTTTATTTTAATTTTTTTATTGGCAGGTTTGCATCAGTGTTTCCATGCTTCAGTCTTTGTGGCCAAGTGAGGGTCCTATTCAGTAGATGGCAGAGCACAAAGGAAGAGACTAAAAAGATGAGGAAAGAAATAACAACAGAAACTTCTCATCACACCTTCTAATTAGTCTGCAGGACTTAGCTAGAGCTCATGTGAACCCAACAATGTCATCTGGGTTGTTTCTTCTACTGTGTCTGGACGGGCTATATCTTTCAGCATCTCGATAATCAGGGAAAGAGCTAGTGGGTCAGACAGGGGGATCAAACTTACTTTGTCCCAATTATCCATTGTCCTAGCATCAGTGTCAAATTAGAGACTCCAACAAGCAGTGATGGATGGAAAAGCCATAAAGAAATAAATAATTCTGTCCTGAAAGCAGAATTTGAATAATATACAGTAAATGAGTGAGGGGCCACATGCTGAGAAAACAGGATAAATACTGAATACCTAAACAGCAATTAATGAACATTGTCCATCTGGTATACTGGCTGAGGCAGGAGTCCTGTGAAAAATAATAGCATGTGGCCATGTAATTTAAGAACCGTATCCTAATACATATGCACAGCGAACTCATATTAAAATTGCCTAGGCAACCTTTGTTCCTACATATACTTAATTTTGGAGAGCGTGGCTCCACAAAATTACTAATTATATTCTTCTGTAGGACTTTGGAAGCTGTCTCTACACACCAGTTTCATCTTCAGTGCAATATTGGCCTGTATAATGACCAGAGTGCTGATGAGGTGAGGGATTATTCAAGGTTCTGTAGTAGTAAAGTTTTAATATTTTTCTTACTCAATAATTTCTTGCACTCAGTGACATAAAATACAAGAAGGAAGAATTAGAAAAGTAGAAAATAGGTTAAATAATTGCAAGTGAATATAAAAAAAAAGGCACAAAAATGCAGGGGCAAAAGAAGAAACAGGTACAAAGTTAAGTTCTGTGAGAGGTTACATAAGTGATGATAAGAAAATCATTGATGTAATGATGCAATAAATGCATATTTTAAAACTTTTCTTGCCTTTTTTTCTGTGCTTTGTCTGATTCAGAACCTTGATCCTTCTGATTTGCAGGGAAAACACCAGGCATCTTCTAAAAAGGAGGGAAAATATTGAAAGTGATACCTAGAAAGCTGGTTTTCATCTCTTTTGCTCCTCTTCACTAAAAATGCCAACTGCATCAGCAGCTAATAAACTCAACACAATGAGAAGCACTGGAAAGAATTCAGACTAGAATAGGAAAAGCATTAGAAAGAGATGACTTAAATGAACTGGATTTTCACTTCGAAATGGCCAAATAAAATTCATCTTAGAATACTTACAAAATTTCCAAAGCAACCACAAAATAATGAGGGATGTAGGAGGTGAGGCAAGGTTCAAGAAACCCTGAGAACAGTAATCATAGTGCCTATGCTTGCAAAAAGTAGAAGAGTGGAGTTAGGAGTTACACAGCTAAACCACAGCAAAATACCAGAATAATGAATTTGTAAACAGTTTAATCACTGACAGAATAAAATAGGAGTTGAAAGATGGGCACAACATATTACATCACAAAAGGTTTCCAAGAGCGTGTTTGCTTTACAAAGAAAACTTGCCTTAAGAGATATCTTCTTTTAACAAATACCTCTTACTTTGCTTGCAGACTGCAGCCCCTCTGCCCCATCGACGGTCGATTTGGACTCCGCAGCCAGGACGAAATCCCACTGAGAGCTCTGCAGTTCAAGCGAGGGCTGCTCCATGAATTCCGAAAGGGAAATGCCACCAAGGAACAAATACGACTGCACAACCTGGTTCAGCAGCTTCCCAAGGC
This sequence comes from Baryphthengus martii, assembly GCA_013396935.1. Taxonomy (NCBI): domain Eukaryota; kingdom Metazoa; phylum Chordata; class Aves; order Coraciiformes; family Momotidae; genus Baryphthengus; species Baryphthengus martii. The sequence continues at coordinate 97,206 of VWZK01011089.1, forward strand.
CATTATCATTGGGGTGCGGAAAGGAGGCACCCGAGCACTATTGGAGATGCTGAATCTTCACCCCGCAGTGGTCAAAGCTTCTCAAGAGATTCACTTCTTTGACAATGACGAGAACTATGCCAAGGGGATTGAGTGGTACCGGAAAAAAATGCCCTTTTCTTACCCTCATCAAATAACAATTGAGAAAAGCCCCGCATATTTTATCACTGAGGAAGTACCTGAAAGGATTTACAAAATGAACTCATCTATCAAATTATTGATCATTGTCAGGGAACCTACTACAAGAGCTATTTCTGATTACACTCAGGTGCTGGAAGGTAAGGAAAGAAAGAACAAAACATACTACAAGTTTGAGAAGCTGGCCATTGATCCTAATACCTGTGAAGTGAACACTAAGTATAAGGCGGTGAGAACCAGCATCTACACAAAACATCTGGAGAGATGGTTAAAATACTTCCCAATCGAGCAGTTTCATATCGTGGACGGAGACCGGCTCATCACAGAACCACTGCCAGAACTCCAGCTGGTTGAGAAGTTCCTAAATCTTCCTCCGAGGATAAGTCAGTACAATTTATACTTCAATGCCACCAGAGGGTTTTACTGCTTGCGATTTAACATTGTCTTTAACAAGTGCCTGGCGGGTAGCAAGGGACGCATCCATCCAGAGGTGGATACCTCTGTCATTACCAAATTGCGCAAGTTCTTTCACCCTTTTAATCAAAAATTTTACCAGATCACTGGGAGGACATTTAACTGGCCCTAAACTAAACTTCATACAACACTTTCTGTTGCATCTGAGACATGTGATTCATGTCTCTGCTAAAATATGCACTTTTCATAGACACGGCTATCAAAGTAACCTTTTTTCATGCATACATGTACATATGCAGTGTGTGACCAAATATATGGTGGGATCAATTTTTTCTACAGAGTAGTAACTAACATAAATTTACTGTCAGCATAGTTGCATCTTTTAAGCTATAATAATAAAGGGAAAGGAGGTATTTAGGGAAATAAAGTCAGGCACTGTTAAAAGGGTCAGTGTTCCTCTTGCTTGGTGAAGTGTTTCTGTGACATACTTATTGATCTAAGCAGAATGTTAGTTTATGCCATAAAAATTCATGTCAAAAGTCTGTGAAGCTGTGAGAAAGCATAATCTTCAGGCTATATTTGGTATGTATATTGCTAAAGGAATACTGACACTTTAAACGCCGTGCTGAATTTTTACAATGAGAGTGGATAGTACTATTTTCTTATTATTTGAAATTAATACCTTATCTCATACAAACTACATTGTTTCAGAGTTCCTGTGGTGAGTTTGCACTATTGTTTTATTGTATGGACCATAGTGTCACTTGTAGCATGTCAATCATGTGTCAAAAAAAAGGTCAAATAATTTTTAATTCTATGCTTGTGTGTCAACAAAGCTAAACATCATGTACATAGTGTACAATGTTTGTAAATACTGGTTTCACACTAAGTAATTCTATTTTGTAAACTGAATATGGCTATTTAATTTATTGTGAAAATTAAATTTATTGTGGTATTTAAAAATGGAATGGATTAAAATTACCTATATGTGCAACAGCTTTTCACCTTTGCTTGATATTCATCGGTGTCGTCCCTTAGCCCAGACAGATCACGTGCATGTGTGTGAAAGAGCTGCGTGTATAAATTTAGTTTCCAGACAGTTGAGAAAACTGACACATCCAGTGAAGTTGAGTTTATTGAAAAACCCATTCATCTGGGAATCTGGTGTAATGCACACCTCAAAGAACATTATTGCTGTTCTGTTTGCAGCATTTTGCTGTAATTAATTCAGTTGCAGTAGCCCGTGAGGCTAAAGAATGACTGTAAAAGCTTACTGTAGCCAGGTGTATCAAAAAAGCAGAGCTGCCATCAAAACCAAAATGACAAACAGACAAACAAGGTTAGAAGAGTTATAGAGATTTCATCACTGAAAGCTGGTGATGTTTCAGAACTCAAAGAAAACAGTTGTGACACCTCTGCTTATATCTGGCAATACATGCACCTGCTCCAAACCAACCACTACAGTGTTGTTATTACTGGTATAAACAGAGCTCATGTTTCCGTTCAGTGACAAGAAATTAGCTCAGAGAATATTTTCATGCATTATACGTTGTATGACTCTTAAAGATTCGTAAGCAAAAGAGTAAAAGCAATTGTAAAATGTCTTTTCAGATAAGAAAAAAAGAAAAAAGAAAGAAAGAGAAAAAAAAACAATAATCAACCATTTTAAAACGAACATTTAAAAATTAATGGGGACAGAGATTTTGGAAGGTATCTAGAACTGCTGAATATTCTGAGCTACAGTAGAAGAGTAGCTGGTAGTTCAGATTATAAAACAAGTTTTCCCTGTGGGCTGTTTGTCTTGCTCAGTGCTTTGGAAGCATCGGGTTTCTAAATAAGTGATTTTCAAAACTCTTGTGAGAGATTGCTACTTGTCTTGCCGTATCTTTAATCATATGTGCTAGCACTGTGAGCAATGTGCCCTTTCTTCATACTGCTTCAGAACCTTGCCAACACAACACGGTAGAGCATATGTGAAATTTTCGGCAGTAGCTACAATCCTACTCACTGTTTTCCTGTACGAGAGTCGTTTATCCTGCCCACGTCCAGACATAAAGGCTGAGAGATTTAACTCACCTAATAGTGTTCAATGAGGAGATTTTATCTAATTTAACATTTTCCCAGTCTTCAGATAAGTAGATTCCAGACGGCATTGGGTGATACTTACTGGCTTCATATAGTCCTGGCTACAAACTACAACTGGAGGCTAAGATCTATTTTCACTGGAAGGCACAAATTAGGTCAAAGTTACCTCTAAGCATGAAATATGCATTTGAAATTAATACCTCTCTGCATTGATCAGAAAAATCACAGAGGCTGTGATCTAACAGGCACGACTACACACATTCCTGTTAAAGTCAGCTGGCTTAACTCCAGCTCATCATTTGCAATTTTGGAGACACATGGATAAATTTACGTGATGTCTTAGACAAATCTGGTTCAAAAAAAGCACAGAGGAATAGTCAGGAATAGCAGTGGAGGAAAGAGGGTTCAGAAGCAGTACAGTGTATTAGGAAGTCAAAATGAGCAGGAGACTGATTCTCTTTCACTAAGACTTCAGTGCAACATCTTCTTCATCTTTTTGACATTACCTAGTGAAGAGAAAATTTCAAAACTGATTCTTATTAGATAAATCCAACACATCACCCAAAGCACGCTTCTAAGTTAATGGGGATTTTGCTGCAGTATTCATAGCTGGTTTGAGAAGTTCTGACCTTATGGTATTTACCTCTTCAAGAGTAATTTGTGAATAATTCATTTCAGCCTCTTTGCTTTGCTTCCCAGATCCTGAGTGAATCATTCCTATTGAAATTGATCATGAGTGTGCAGACTGGGAAGAGCGCTCTTAGCTTGAGTTTATGATTGCAGAGTGATGCACAGCAATATGAAGCTGCAGCTGTTAAGTTATGGCATTCAAGTTCTCTAAAGACATTGCATCTTTCATGTTTTCTGTACCATCAAATTGCAGGCTTCACAGCTCTGATAAATGTTTGGATTAAAACTGCTAATATTTCTGTGCATTTTTATCAGATTGTCCCAGCTGCTATTTAAACTACATAGAACAACAATTTGCAGCATAAAAGAGTATCAGAGATGAATTTTAAATTGTATTTTCAGAAATCAGCACATAGGTGGTATAAAAGGCTGACATGGATATAATTTGCTGATTCTATATATATACACACTATATATATACTGTATGCATATATACATGCACTATATATATTCTATAGTGCTTTTTCTTAAGGAAAACACAATAAGCATGATGAAAGTGTATTTGCCCTGTATTAATGGACTGGGGAGGTTTTTTGCCATGATGTCTAAGAATACAAGAGAGATAATGTTTTTAGCAACATATTTCATTATAGTAGTCCAGGATTTTTAAGAGGCAATGGGCACAACCTGAAACACAGGAGGCACTGTATGAACATCAGGAAAAACTTTTTTACTGTGAGTCTGACTAAACAACGGCACAAGTTGCCCAGAGAGGTTTCAGAGTCTCCATCATTGAAGTTATTCAAAAGCCATCTGAACATGGTCCTGGGCAACTGTTTCTGGGTGGCTCTGCTTGAGCAAGGAGTTGGATCCCTCTTTCAACCTCAACAGAATCACAGAATTCTTGAGGCTGGAACAGACCTCTGAGATCTTCAAGTCCATCCTGTGACCTAACACCACAACATCAACTAGACCATGTCACTAAGTCCCACGTCCAATCTTTCCTTAAACACCTCCAGGGATGGTGACTCCACCACTTTCCTGGGCAGTCCATTCCAGTGTTTTATCATTCTTTCCATGAGGAAGTGCTTCCTAATATCCAACCTAAACCTCCCCTGGTGCAGCTTCCGGCCATGCGCTCTCATCCTGTCACTAGTTGCCTGGGAGAAGACTCCGACCCCTACCTGACTACAACTTCCCTTCAGGTAGTTGTAGAGAGTGACATGGTCCCCCCTGAGTCTCCTCTTCTCCAGGCTAAACAATCCAAACTCCCTCAGCCTCTCCTCATAAGACTTTCCCTCCAGTCTCTTCACCAGCCTCGTTGCTCTCCTCTGGACCCGCTCCAGCACTTCAAGATCTTCCTTGAAGTGAGGGGCCCAGAACGGCACACAGTACTCGAGGTGAGGCCTCACCAGTGCTGAGTGCAGGGGGAGAATTACATCCCTACTCCTGCTGGCCACACTATTCCTGATACAAGCCAGGATGCCATTGGCCTTCCTTGCCACCTGGGCGCACTGCTGGCTCATGTTCAGAGGCTGTTAACCAAGTCCCTCTGCCGGGCTGCTCTCCAGCCACTCATTCCCCAGTCTTTAGCCCTACCTGGAGTTATTGCGGCCAAAGTGTAGGACCCTGCACTTGGCCTTGTTAAACCTCATACCATTGGCCTCAGCCCATCAACCCAGCCTGTCTAGGCCTCTCTGCAGTGTCTTCCTACCCTCCAGCAGATCGCCACTCACCCCCAACTTGGTGTCACCCACAAATTTACTAATGGTAGACTCGATCGATCCCCTCATCCAGGTCATCAATAAAGATGTTGACTAGAACTGGGCCCAGTACTGATCCCTCGGGGACACCGCTGGTCACTGGACACCAACTGGATGCGGCACCATTCACAACCATTCTGTGATCCTGTGAAGATCTCCCTCTACCATTAGAGGGAGTTCTCCCTTCCTAAGCACTGCTCATCAGGGATATGTTACACAGACCACAGAGAAGGTCCAAGCCCAGTGTCATAAGCCAGTCTAATCACTGGTCAAACCCCAGGTGCTGAAGCACTACTGTGCACATATTTACTCCCTGGCTAGATGACATAACTCATGACCTGTGTTGAGAGCCTGTGCAACTTATTGGAACTGTCTGACTGGAGAAGATGAGGAAGTAACCTAGACAAATCTTTCTTTTTCCCATCCTGAATGACCTTAATAGTGATGTTGAGTGGCACAGGATATAGTAAAACAAGTTCCATAGCAGGTAAACTTTCAGAAAAGAGAATTTAGTGAAGCTCTTTTCAAGAAGCTCACAGTGAGCAATGTCTCTGACATGGAACTCTCTACAGCAAGACACTGAGGTATGCCCATAAACTTGGGCAACAGAGTCATTAAAATTTGTTTCATAGATGTCTATTATTTAAATTCTCTGTAATTTCAAATTATGTTAGCAGCTACTAATATTGGACACATACCTTAGGGATATATCCAGAATTCATGGACTGCTAAGTGAATGCAAAAGATTCATGTCTGAATGCATATGGTAAAGATTTAACTTACATTGCTTCTCCTTTTTGATTTGAGTTATATGGAAGACCAAAGTGTAGATCATAATTAGAAGAAAACAGAAACAAAATTTCAATCAACCCATAAATACATGAGAATAAAAATTTAGAGAAACTTCATCTTCCTGACCTCAATCAAATGTTAGCAACAGTGAGAGAGAGAATAAAGATCCTATAAAATTAATGGGAGATGGTTTGTGTAAAGCTTTCAAATGATGCTTTTGTAACAGATGAGAGTTTACTACTCAAGGGCTCATGCACCTGTGTAAGGTGTTAAACTCAGAAATTTCATGAATTCATGAATTTCACAGTTATGTTTCCAGACATTTTCAGTTTGATGGAATAAACATTGTTATATATGGGCACCTAAATCCCATGCTGAAGTCACTACATCCAGTTATTTTGCAGACATGATTTCACACATGCAACCGGTTTATCTCCCATGCTTTAAGGCTGAGTGCTCTAGTAAAAGGTGTTTGTTTGCAGTTTAACAGATATATCTCATTGAAGTTTAAGCAGTGCTAGAGATGGTTCCAGCAATAGCATATTAATGAAGTGAATCATCTGCTTCCTTGGACAAGGCCTAAACAGAGCCATCACTAGAAGGGATTTTTAATACTCACTAGAAAAAGTTAGAGGTCTAGCTTCTCCTAAAACAGATAATGCTGGAGCAAGAATCATTCAGAAACATCTTTTGGTACAATGACTGAGAAGCCTGCAGTGACCAGGAAGTTCATGAATGATCCTTCTTCATTAAGAGATCAGGAGTTGAATGTTATAGGAAGTGGTATCTCTGCTTTCATTTAAAATGGGATAAAATCCTATTTCTTTTCCATGCAAAAATAATTTTAGAAACCAGGTCTGTAGAAGAAGTCTACAATCTCATGGCAGTTTAAGTCAGCCTCGCTGATGCCTGTCAAGGTCCCAACCTCCCCGCCCAGAGAATGTCTTCTTTCCCTCTCCTTTGCACTGACTCTCATGTTTACCTGCTCCTTCCACGTGTAGCTGCTTCAGTTCGCTATGCAAGCAGAAGACTAACCTGTCCTGAAAAAGGTGAGTAGCATCACTAAAACTGTACCGGGTCAGAGCAAAGGTCTTTTCAAAACAGGATTTGTCGCTAGAAGTGGCTGATATTTAATGCCTCAGGAAGGACATAAAGACAAGGAAAGCATAAAGATACTTCCAGACTCCAATGGTTTGCAGTCACTGGATGTCTCTAGTGGGTGAGGGCAGTCTTCAGACACAGTAGCACTGAGTGCCTTCCTCTCCTCTGTACTCAGCCAGAAACCCCTTAAACCCACTGACAAGGTGTTCCCAAGCTGCACTCTAGACTCTCTTATAATCAACTTGCAAGTATAGATATATAAAATGAACTAGAGAACTTCGGATATGTATGAATATAATGATATGGTAATAGGAGTTCTGCTTTCCTTCCTGCTCACTCTGAAAATGCTATGGCTTGTTTTCTTAGTTTCTTTAAATAAAAATACTTGTCACATTACTTCAAACTCACTGGAGATCCCTAGGCAGACTTGGTCCTTTAGATTTGTAAAAGACTGCAGAAACAGAATAAATGATGGCAAATTTTACTTTCTTGTAAATTTTACTTACTAGCTTGTTTGCAGAAAAATAAGACTTCAGATACATGCTTTAAAGAGATCCTTAATGGTAATCTCAGACATTTTTTTGTTATTGTACCTGTCAACTCCAAGGACATCAACTGGCTACTGGGCTACAGTGCTGTTTGTCTTTTACTTCAGTGTCACAGTTTAGAGTCTTTCATGTAAGGTTTACTTCACAGAGAAGAAAAAGAAATTAAAAACCTTAACAACACAGATCTAGTGAGTCCCGGATTGCGGTATAAGAATTTTGTTAATGAAGGCCCATGCATGTTACTGAAATAGTGATGTTTCCAGGCTAACCACCATCGCTACATCTAAGTGATTTTTCCTTTATTTTTGAGTTTCTTTGAGGAGTTATGTGTGATATTCCACAGCAGTCTTCTACCAGCTGATCAGCAACAGGTCATCTGCTCTTAAAAGCCTGATTTACCTTCTGATAACTTTGAGACAGACATAAGAAACCCATCTTCAGAACTGCTATCTATGACTAACTGCATTTACATTTATAGAGAGAGGGTTTTTCATTATTTTTGCAATAGCGTACCGATGAAAGAGTCAAGCCCTTAGAGAACATCCATGTGTTATCAATCTGGATACCAGTCTTTTTCCCAGGGCTTGAATTGACAAGTGCAAGGAAAGCACAGAAAAGACTAGAATGCCATCATCCATCTGCTGCACCATGCTTAGCATATGGTAAATAAGATTACCTGTTGTTCTGAGATCCCTATTAAAACTGGCAGCAGCATCACTTTATAGGAGCTGATGTTGATCAAGCTACCTGACTCTTCTTACTTTATATTTAGCTTGCTTTCAGTTCAGCTTTGACTCCATTCAACTTTGTATCAGTTACAAAGTTCTCTTTCATGGGGTACAGTCATCCGCAACTCTCCCTAAAATGTGTGTCTTACGAGACAGAAAAAGAAACATCAGCAGAGGCTGTCACTGTCTTTGCCACTGTGACTGCAGAGAAAGATTGTGGCACAACGAATTTAATTCCACTGATGTCCTTGTGATTCCTAGCTGATTCCCTCTAACAACTTTCAAAATAACCTCCCTCCAGCAGCAGTGGTCACTACTTCAGAAGGTTAATGCTTCAGTGAAAATGGCCTGATTATTGATCAGGATTCAGGGAAAATATGAAACATTTATACCTTGAACAGATTGCTGTCCTCTGATACACTACATATACTGTACACATAACACAGAGTAAATCACACGACTTGACAAGGAAACAATGCCACATCAAACCATCTAATGTTATGCCTCAGGCTGATTAAATAAACAAAAAGAAACATGACAGACTCATGCACATCTTACTTCTGGCCTTAATTGCAAACAACTGTTTTGTAATGTATGAGGTCTTTGCTATCCAATTCCTTGGTTGATTTTCTACTGATGAAAGACTTTCCACTTCATTGAACTGTGAAGGCATCGTTTCTATTCCAAACCCATGGAGACAGAAGAATTAATTTACAATTCCCTCCTATATGAAAAAAAAAGTGATAGGCATTTCATAAGAGGTGGGACTAGCAGCAACACTATTACTAACTTCATCTTCAGAAAATTGCTCCAGCTGTTACAAGCTCCTCGGTGTAGCTCCACTAGTAATACAGCTTTATAGAAACAGGAAAAAAAAAAAAAAAGCCTTTTTACTTTGGATGGATGTGGTGCATCAGTGTCTTGCAAAGAAGCAGCCCAGACCTATAGGACTGGCAAAGCGAAATTGTCATTTGTCTTAAAAAATGAAAAGTATCACATATGCTATGCATTGAAGGGGCCAGCCTGTATCAAGGAGATAAAGGAAATAATAGTCTTGTGGGGTTTTTTTTAAGTGAGTGGTAAGGCCAGTCTTCTAAGAGGTAGCCACACTTAATTATCATTGCCATCAGTAATAATTAGCAATGGAGATCCTATACAATGGGCAGTTACTGTTACACCTTCAGGCTCATTTAAATCAATTTGCTTTGAAGGCCCACAGGATTAACTGGAGGAGAAATTTGCACTCAATGCTGATTAGGGAAAAAGTCTGACTATGTTTCCATCCTGGAGTCTAAAATTGTACGTGGTCTGCCCTGGTACACTGGCCTGCCATTCTATCCATTGATAACAAAAAGGGAACAAGTACAGCTATTTATATGAGTTCATTCATAATTAAGATCAAGTAAAATTTCCTTTTGCAGAGTCACAGAGACTTTATTTTAAAGTGCTGTAAATTGATGTTGAGTATTTCACAGCTGTCATTTTCACTTCCACTTTGAACACTTAGATATTAAAGGAAATTCAGGATATAGCTACTCAGACATCTTATCGAGCCTTGGAGCTACCTAAACACTCCAGATTTCTATTTTTACTCAATTTTAATGGATTACAATAGCAATGACACAAAATGCTAAGTTACTTGGTAAATGAAAGTAGTAGCAATGCATTTTTATATTGCATAAAAGAGTAGAAACACTCATAGGACTAGGCTAAAATTGTAGGTGTCTTCTCTTCCTGATTGTTTCTAATTACTAGCCTACAACACTCCTCTTACCAGCTTTCTTGTTCACGCCAAAAGTGGACAGAGCTACATCCAAAGGTTGTTTCTACTTGCACTGTGGCTAGGATGTTCTTTGAATACCTGAGACAAGCATTCAAACTCCCCCAAGCTGAGGAAACTCTGTAATGCAAGGTAGCCTTTTATGGGGGCAAGTACAAAACAGACTAGCTAGTAAAGTAAGGTTGTGTGCTATGAATGTTTGCTAGGTTTGCTCAGCACCAGCTATTCTTGTACGACCTCTTCAGGAAGCTGAAGGGACGGATGTCATGAAGTCTTGGAGACGTAAGAAGCTACACTGACATTTCTGGTGTGGACTCTATCAGTTGCTGAATCATTAGAAGGCACTGTCCTTACTCAAGGTAAAGTAACCTAGCATATACTTCCAGGTTACAAATTCTGCAAGGTGGGTACAAGGTTTAGACATTGCAAAAATGATCCCCAGTTACCCTGAATGTCTTGGAGTGACATCCTTGAACTAGAAAAACTCACAGGTGACTCCAGGCTCCAGGTCTGCAATTTATCAGCCAATTTAAAACCACTTAAGCTTATGACCACCACAGCATCCTGCACAGTGAAACTGATACTAACACTGTTTCCAGAAGAGACATGAGACCAGGTATTCGGCAATATTTCACCTCTGAATAGTGAACTAGAGGGCTGACATTGTAGCTGTTTACATGCTACGGGGAAAACTAAGTAGTCTGACTAGTTTGGTCAAATGTTTGAGTGCTAGAACTACTCTATTAGCCATCAAGCAATCTTCAAACCTAGTAATGCATTAGGAAAACAGCATTAGAATTCATGTGAGTAACACTGGTGATCTCACTTCATTTCCTTTACGGCTCTTTATTAGTTACAATTCAGCAGATCTGATGTTCTTTTAACTTGAACAGCTTTTTGTGCAATCGAGCTGAAGGTACAGCAGCACTTTGTATTCAATTAATTCCAGTTTTTCTCCTGCAGCTTTTGGGAAGTGCATTCTGAAAATCTAGCAGGAGCTCATTTTCTCCCACTGAAATAAAAGTTGAAGAACCAGAGCCCACACGAATGAAAAAACACTGCCTCTAAGAGATCCTGTCTGTCACATCTATAGGAAAATCAGTGAGAGAGAGCTCTGATAAACCAAACTGTATGATCCTGTAGAGAGAAGAGGGAAGTTTTAGATGTGAAAAAAGAAGGGCGCATCACAGCTGCTGGAGCTACTGTTTGAAATAATGTATACTCAAAGACAGGCCAGGGATGTGTAGTAAATATGCTTTGCCTATATTTGGTTTTGGTCCTAGCATATCCAGGCAGTATATCCCAGTATATTTTTTGCTTGTACCCAGACTGGGAAAACTCCATTGGTGTTACACTGCCATGCCCTGTACGGTATGGTCGGGTAATTGACAGGAACTTCTCTGGAAGACTGACATAGTACCACTGAGAGCACGTATTCACCTCTTCTCCTCCTCTGCCTTGCTTATCACACCACCTTCACACTATGAGTCCTGCATCATTAGGCTCCCCATAAACTCTACCAAAAGAAGATACAAACCGAGAACAATGACTAATCCAATGTCTCCCAAGAGGGTGGTTGTGGATGGTGTAGACTCGCAACCAAAGAGAGAGCACATGTACAATTTGTGAGCAGCCTCAGTGCAGCTCCTGGGGTTGGGCTATGCTTCCCAGCTGGCAGAGAAGCTTGGCTTTGCAGTGGGAACTCAAATCTGTAGTGGTGGCAGGGCAGGGGCAAAGCAGGTTTGTTTGCTGATGCAGGTGTGCACCCCAGCCCACCGCTCAGTAAAGAGGTGCGTTTTCTGAGAGGGCTGCTCACAATGTCTCCTTAAGGACATAAGGCAAGTATTTCCCTTGCTACATAACCTTTCTTTGTATGTACATGCGGAGTAAATCTTATTCAAAATCTGTCATACACACCTGTTCTTTCCTAGTCTCCAGAGCCCATTTCCATCATATCTGAGCTCTTTCTACCTGGGAGACAGACATCTGGCATGGATCTTCTCTCAATCTATCTCCTAAGGCTGATTAAAAACAATCTCTTGCTTTGGTAAGACTTTCTTTGTTTGTTCACTTGCAAAAATAATTGTGGTTTTGCATTAGGGAATAGACTTTGTGACTTTTGTGTGCTGGGTTGATGTCCTTTTGTAAAGCAGTAGATATGTAATTGCTCAGATTTCTCACATGAGAGAAATCTTGCCCTTTTGCTGGATTTCTTGCTTGATGACTCACCAAATTTCCAGAGAGGGCAGAAAGCACAGCTCTATATGTCAAGCCAAAGGTACTGTGAACATAACTGAGCATGACTAATCAAAATATAGAAATCAAGCACTTAAAAAGGGGCTAATTCCAGTTCTCAGCTCAATGTTTCAAACGAAGGGAGATGTCTGCGTATGTTTTGAGCTACTCTAAAGCAGGCATCACTAAGCTGTGACTCCTGACACACATGAACTTTAGTCAGGGACAGTTCATGTATGTCTTTCAGGCAAGGATTATGTTATTTCTCTAAGACAAGGAACACCATTAGGCTGCAGGATGCAAGGAAAGCTGCAAAAGTTGTGTATGAGAAAATTTACGTGCTGAGCTAGCCAACTTGAATTGTCCAAATGAATCATTGCTATAGCCCTGCAGCTTGCATCTTGGAACGATAAACAGCTTCTGTATCTCAGAATAAAAGCCACATAAAGAAACTTTGAGAATGTAAAAGTGATAAACAAAATGCACTGGTTTCTTTAGAAGGCAAAAATACATAGGAGCAAGTACAGATGTAATTTGACAAGAAATAAGAATAAAAATCTGTGTCTGTAAGTATGGAAAAAAAATTGTCATATGTGAGGGCACAATATAAGAGATGGAAATAAGCAAAACCATTTAATGTTAGTCATTGGTGTATTGGAGACAGAAAGTAATAGAGAAATTACTTTATAAATGAACTGGGACATATTCCCCGCTGAACTGAATACCAAATATTTGAAAATTAAATTTAATAATAATAATTAAAAAAATAATTAAAGAACTAAAATAAACTGAAGACACATACTGTAGCTTGAATTTTGTGATTGCATTTTCTCCAGGTGTATACCTTTGTCATGTAGGTTATACACCCCTACATAATCCCAAGTATCTGTACAGGTTAGTGCTGTCTGATGAGGCTGGCTGAATTCTACACCCTTGTGTTTGTGTGAACAAGGGCAGAGGCCCACCAGTACAAGTTTTCTGCTTTCCCAGTTAGGAATACAAGAGTCTACAAAAGTCTCATTCCTTCATACTGTAAATAAGAATGATCTACTTGAAGTGGACATGTTCAGTCAGTTTAATACCAGATATTTTGTTCTCTCTTCCCTCTATAAACCAAACTTTCAAGGTATCTATTTGCTCAGCTGAGAGCCCCAGTTCAGCTGTAAGGGAGGGGCTTCCTCCCCTGCTCCCAGCAACTTCTCAAACCTTACAGTCCTGAGCCCATCTCCAGCAGAAAGATAAAAAAGCATCTTCCACCTGCTGGACACTTAGGCTGGAATTTCCTCAGCTAGTGGAATCTGAAGTCTTGGTCTCCACACACAGCTCTCACTATCAGAGTTTTGTAGAAAAGGTAAGTGTGGCCATCAGGAACATGGGTTTCTTTGGAACAACACCTGCCTCTTGCTTCTCTGGTCTTAAAGTGCCTGCCAAAGTGTGCTCCTAATTAGGTCCCTTTAAGCTGTTACAAAGTCCTAATTCTGAAGAAATAATGCAGATGTAATTCTAACAAGAAAAACAACAATAGCCGTAATAACAAGAATGTAAGTGCTGGTTTATCCAATAGTTGGATAATCCATAACATGTCCTGCTCAGGACATGCTATGGAGCAAGGCAGCATAACCGACAAACTAAAATCCTAATAATAGTAGCTGTGGCGGAGTACTGCTGTGTATGTGCTTCAAGTCAACATCAAATCCACCTACAGAAAAGGATGAATGTCTCCTTAAAAATCTATCCAAAAATTATAAGGCAAAGTAGCACCACAGGTCATGATTTTGACCAAGAGCATTTCTGGTGGAAATCTCATCAAATTGAACACAATTTCAGTGGTGCATCTTTTAATAAAATATTTTAAATACACTATTATTTAATAATTAATGATGTTTTTAAACACAGAATGTTCAATGGCTCCATAATATTTAATATTTTACCAATATTGATGAGCATAGAAGTCTTTAACCAGCCACTTCCAGATAACATAAAAATTGGTGAGAGAATAAAGAATCAGAAAGTCCGCTACCATTACACAAATATTGTATTTCATTGTCATTTTAACCAAAAATACATCATCGGTTTATTGAACCTGACAAAAAACAAAACAAAACAAAAAAATCACAATCAGTTTCTATGCAGAATTACTCCATCAATGTCAAGACCATTTACATTATGTCTCCTCCACTATCACCATTCCTCCTTCTGATTCTGTTATCTGATAGCGCACAAGTCCCTTTTCTGTCATCTGCAGGATGAGTTATCAAGATGCAGGGTAGTTTTCATAGCTGTCTAGGGGGGTTACTATCTTTCCATTCTTTTGCAAATGTCTTCAGCATATGAAATATGTCTGTTGTGCGTAGCAGTTACGCTGACCAAGGCTAGGATTTCCAAACATCTGTTGACTCAACTGGCTTAGACAAACAGCTCCACTTGACATGCTGGATATCCAGAAACCTCAACCTAATGGCCAGAACCCTTAAATCATGGCTGGGTCAAAATTGCTCGTACTGAGTTGAAAGTTCTAGACTAAAAAAAATCGCACACGCTCTGGAAGAATAGCAAGTTCATATATTTTGCAAAGAAGCTTCAGAACTTATCCCACAGAGCAGATGAAAGAAGTTGCTTTGACAGCCCCAGTGACTAAAAGCTGCTGTTAATAGCAGCAATTAGCCAAGAGCACCGTGAATTTCCCTATAGTTACCAATATGTGCAGGACAAAGTAGGAAAAGAGGAGAGAGACAGATCTAGTCTTCTTGCTCCTTTCAGTTCTTTGCTTTTCAGCTGATCCATTTGACAGGGTCTCCTGTTCATAGAAAATAAGACTGTAGATTCTCAAACATTCTACTTCAGTAAAATGAGCCTGGAATAATGGAAGAAACTGTCATAGACAAGGCTTCTGAAGGTAACAGTAGTTACTAACTGCTGAAAATTTAAGTGGTAGTTTTTAAACAAAGATCAGTGAATGGAAGTTCAACAGAGACCACTGAAGACAGAAAATAAAAGAGTTTAATGTCATAATTAAGACAAAATCTTATGAGTATTCCAGAGATTATAGAACAGTTAGTCTAATTTCTTTTTTAGTAAAGCATTAGGCACCATTTTTTAGAGACCAGATGGGAACACTAAAAAAAAGGAAAATCTCTTTTTTTTTTTAAGGGTAGGCAGCCTTCTTGAAGAGAAGCATAATCATGTTTCATTTAGAAAGGTAATAAAAGGCAGTTGACTCCCATTAATCTTGAGTATATCAAAAGGATACAGATAGCATGATCAAATTCCAGTGAGTGCATAACAAAGTTTCACAGTGGTTACGAAGAGCTAAGAGTTGTGAGAAAAATGGAATAAATTTGTCTGGTATTAATTTAGTATAAGCTTTTGGCAACGATGATACTTCTATGAATATCCATCCTGATTTGCCTATTTAAAGCTAGAAAACACACTGTTCCATAAGAGCAATGTTAGTGCCAGTTTCTCAACTGCAAATGAGAATACAGGGAGGCTATTTTTACAGGTGGCTTTCCCACTTTCAAGAATATATTTTACAACTTAGAGAAAACATCAACAAATATCTCAAAAGAAGCAGCAAGTCATCAGCTGAAGAAACAAGTTATTTATGAAAATACACACAAATGTGGATTTAAGTTTCTAACCTTAGAGATTCAAGCTAGAAAGTATTGGCTTTTAAGAAATATGTATGATCTGATAAAAAGGAAGGCTCATCTATCAGGCTCTGCCTGATAATGCAGGGGTTGAATTTTTGACTCTCACTCTACCTGTGTGAACTTCAGCAGCTTACTTGTGTCTCAGCTTCTTTTCAACAAAGTGGGAATCATGTTTCTGTGCTGTGTAGAGTTTATACTGGGTAAATTCAATAACATCTGAGCTTGACAATACACATCAATAAGGGGCAAACAGACATGCAAAAGAGAAGTTGGTGGCTACAAAAATCTGTGTTGCTGGGACAGAAAAACAGTTTCACAAATGTGTTTTATGATTTTTTTCCCCATGATGTTTAGGGTTGCTCGACTTTACCAAACTGCAAAGCATCTTCAAGCTTAGCTTCAGCCCGATAAACTAGCAAATGCCACATGAGATAAGGCACCTGTTCTGCACCTTTATTGCATTAGGTAATTTTGTGCAAAACTACTTAGATATGAAAGCCCTAAAAGTCAAACCATCACCTCTATCAACATCTTGAGTTACTCATGGAGGCAGTGAAAGTGTGTTGAACAAATTTGTAGCAAAGTATACCTCCTCAATGAAATTTATGCTTCTGTGTCTAAAAGTGTGTGTGTCTGTTTCTGTATGAATCTATAGGTTCATAGATACATTTTTCGTTTTCCTCAAGAAATTGATGGATAAAACAGGAACAAAAAGCTCATGTTTGTGTAAATGAATTGGAGCCAGATGGTGAAATATTATAAACTGAAAAGTTCACAAGGTCAAACAGGCATATGGTTGAAATGCCAAAATGTCACGTTAGGTCAGAAAGTGTAACCACAAAAAGAAATACACAGGAGTATTTCCGCTACTTTGCAAAAGGGATAGGAAAGAGATAATGACCCGTCACTGATACCTTCTACTTTCTGTTCTTACGGGTCCCAAATTACAAGTGGCTATAGTCAATAGCATTGATTTTGCTAGTGGGTGTGACTGACTGAGACAGCTCATACCTCAGAATGGAGATAATAACACTTCTGTTTTTCAGCTCAGGATACACACTCCCACTGACTTTGTAGCAATTTCAACTTTCCTTCTGATCAACTTCTTTTATCAATGTCAGCTTTTCAGTCACTTTTCTATCAAGCACATCTGGCTTCCCCAAGGTAGCATGCCATAAACTACACGAGTGTCATGATCCCCTCTGCAGGTGGTTCTACTTTAAGAACTTTGGAATATATTCTTGTATACTCTGTCTCAGTGGTCAGTGCTTTAGAAAAATCAGATTTGAAGAATATCATGAACAAGAAAGAGTTCTTTGATGCTTATGGGTCTCTTTCCCATCAGGCTACTTTTTCATGTGTTATTGCAAATACAATAGAGTTTCTTTCTGTGGTAACTCTACCACCGTATCAGTAGTTGGGGACAGTAAAGAATGAGAATATATTCATGTTTGCAACTAAAAACTTGAAAATTCTTTGCGATATTAAAGGCTTTATGACTCCTCCCAAGCAAAGATGATTTGGTCATTATTGTGCCATTTAAAGCACAAAGCAATGATAAAGGTGATAAACATTAACAATAAAACAAAGCAATGATCAAGGTGATAAACATTAAAAAAACTCAAATAAACAGAAACGAAGGTAAATTTGGAGAACAGAATATAATTATCAGCAAAAGAACATGCAGAATGTTGTGTTGGTCAGCTACAGCAATAACATTTCAGTAGTTGTAGTTGAGGGATCTATCCTTACATTTTCTTTCTTAAAAAAAAGGAGTGAAGAAAAATGTCTTCAAAACAGTCTGTGAACCAAACTGGGGGAAATATAAGAGTGGAGATGCGAATGTTTGGATAAAATGATACCAAAGTCAAATGTTGACAAAACTCAACAGTAGAACTGGTCAAAAATGTTTAATTCTAAGAGAAAATAATTTTTAAAACAGTTTTGTCACAAACAGATTTGCATTAAAAAAACCCCACAATAACAAAAATTAAACCCGAAAGTGTTCTAGCTTGAACTGTAACATAAGTAATCTCTGCAAAGAGGACCTGGGAAGAAATAACTAACATACACTACCAGGGAAGTTACATGCATTCTGAAAAATAAGTGACTTTATTGAATAAATCCTGTCTGAATATAAAAAAAAACCTACCTGAACCAAAACAACACCACACCCAGAAGCACTAGGAAAAACAAGCTAGATGGTTCCACTCTATTCTATGAACCATTATGTAACTAACTGTTTCTGCTCATCTTTGAACTGCATGCTCATCTGAAGATTGGTGGCAGTCATAACACATGGAAAACCAGCTGAAATACTTTTTAGAAGTCTATTGCGATTTGACCAGTGCATAAGCTGGAGAGAGACTGTTTACAAAAGCCTGTAGTGATAGGATGATGGGCAATGGTTTCAAACTAGAGAAGGACAGATTTAGATTGGATTTTAGGAACAAGTACTATGAGGGTAGTGAAACACTGGAACAGGTTGCCCAGGGAGGTAGTTGAGGCCCCATCCCTGGAGATATTTAAGGTGAGGCTCGACAAGGCTCTGAGCAACCTGACCTAGTTGAGGATGTCCCTGATCACTGCAGGGGGGTTGGACTAGATGACCTGTGGATGTCCCTTCCAAACCAAACCATTCTGTGATTCTATGATTCTACATTTCAATGAGGAAAGTACTAATCCATGGAAAGAATATATGTTTATATTGAAAGTTAATGCATAGAGATACTGACATTTTTTTTCATATTTGCACATTTAAACCTAATTTGTACAGTATGCCTAAGGAACCATGCATCTATAGAGAAAAGGAACAATTCAGCTCTGTCTGCTGCCTTTTGTTTCCGTTTGATTTATGTTTGTTTGTAAGTGATGCTAAATTCCAAGTTGCTAGGTTTATTGTTTATTGATTTTTACTATTATTGAGCTCTACATACAGGAATTCACGGTCCAGAGATTTTTACTTACTGTGCCACAAGAACTGTACATCAGTCAGTGAAATACCATGGAAGTAGAGCCGGATCCTAGCTATACCTAACACTCTTGAGACTGAAGGTGCTCAAGGGTCTCATACGTGGGGCTATCAAGGTTTGTAAATACACAAAACCATGAAAATGAAGCTGAAATCTTGTCCATGATGCATATGTACCATAGGATAAAAGCTTGGATTTCTGAATGCTGTAGCCAGCCCTAATAGCACGAGCAGTTCAGCATTAACATGCTATGTTACCTTCCAGCCTCCATCACAGACAGCCAGGACCAGACCAGGTCTGACTTTGCATTGCAAGAACTGTAATGCTGTCATCGCAGAATCATTTCATGTTTTTTCTTACAGAGAGTTGTCAGGAAACTTTTCCATTCTCCTATAGTTGTGGAAAGAAATGTCCTAGGCCTGTAAAATGTATCCCCAGTATAACTGCTCTCAAGGGCACAGCTTTCAAGATCTTTCATTAAAACTTGATACTTCCAATAGAGCTCATGTTACTTTTCCAATAATCTGCACAGAAGTCATTCAGGATTTTTGGTTTGGAGAAGACTAATGCCATTTTATATAGTCTAGTAGTCAAATGAAAAGTCTCAAAGAGGCTTAAGGGTGAGCAACATGAAAAGGTTTATGTTACTGACAATGAAGTCTTCAAGAGCTGGATCACGCACCTGCTTAAGATTATAGAGCAAGCTACACAAGCAATTTATAATTTCTGAGTTGTTCGTCAGGGAAATAACTAATGCCAGGAAATACTGACAAATGTGAAAGACCACCACATTCTTTACAGGCAACATCCTATCCCTGTGGGATATAAAGGGCAGAAATCAGAAAAAAGTCATACAGGAAAATGCAAAAAGCGGCCAACACGGACCTAGTATTGTTTAAACATAGTTTAGGGAAATAATAAACCATTATACATTTACACTTAATTTTATAAGACTGTGGAACTAGAATGCTTCCTTTAAACAAGGGTATGGATACAATAATAGGCGTACCAGGAATTCATTAGAAGGAAAACAATCTGTTGAGTGCTATGACTACATCTCTGGCAGTAATGTACTCAAAGCCAGGTCTTAGTGCAGAGCACTGTCTCACTATGGTCCATCTTGCCAGCACTCCTCATGGCAAGGCAGTGATTTGTGGCAACAAGCGCTCTCCAGACACCTTATTTATTAGTATATATGTAGCCTATAATAGCAGGGTATGAAGCATACAGAAAAGCTAGAATATGCTTAAGTTAAAGTGTGTATCACATATACAACGAAGGACACAATCTTTTTTTCTCAGCTCTAAGCCAAAAGGATTCTCCCTTTGTTTTTGCTAACTGTTACTTTGCTACTTTACATTCCCTAACTGATGAAGATGAGAGATCTCAGCCTTCTCCCACACTCCAGATAGAAGAGTCTATTGGTCAGGCCCAAAGGGAACACCAGAAGCCTCTTTATAATTAAGAGTAGTTCAACATAAAGCAGATGGCAGAGCAAATAGAAAAAGCTGCTTTGGAGGTGGAACGACAAGAATCGCTTGGTGGAGCCATACTGTGCTGAAAAAAATGAGATAAGCAACAACAAGGCTACCTTCATTTAATACCAGGCATATTCACAGACCTGTGTGAACCACTTTGTCCCCACTTACGAGCCTTAGCACTTTACTGGAACACACATAAGACCTAGAAACTTGCTGCTCTTTATTACTCAATGCAAAACACCAAGAACAGACAGCTACAGATCAGTCTGGGCCTATAAAATCTACACTAAGCTGTCTTCAAGGTTTTCATTTCAATTAACACTGTTCTGTCCCTATTCTTGTCTACACTGGCAATATCCATGACACTTGGAATATAGGCTGTCCCTTAGCTGCATAGGTACAACTGACAGCATTGATTGTTACCAAGGCTCTTTCTGAAAGGAAATGGCTGCATCGAAAGCACTTGTAGGACCTTGGCAGCGACTACTGCCACCACTGCAGCAAACAGCTGGTGATGAGCTGTTCTCCTTCAGGTAGTAGCTTCTGCTACTGCTGAGCTCTGGCTGGCAGGAGAGAAAAAGCTGCAGCATTGCCCGGAGAGGAAATTCTTGCTGTATTAGGGGGCAGCTTGCTCCATGGTGAACTTCATGAATCCAGTAGGAGTTGGAAACTGCTGCCTCAGCTATGCAGAGTGCCTGTGAAAGGCTGCCACTGAGCAGGTGGGTTGCTTTTGATTTGTGCACAGGCGGATGAGCACTCCTCATTTTGGGCACGCTTCCCTGAGAGGCAAGATTCAGGATACCAGGTAGTCTGGTAAATGTGGCCTGTTTCAGCCTAGCAACCTTCCTCTGCCTTTTGTGATAAAGCCTTCCTCATCATGGTAAACAGCAACTGTGTTCGGCTATATGCTCCACAATGGAAGAATAGTGGTAAAGTGTGTCTTCACACTAATGACTGCCTCATCACTGCACAATTCCCTTATGTTTGTATATGGAAAGCAAGTGGAAATGAATAAAAGAGTAATACAACATATTCAGGTTGTCAAAATGTAAGTTGATCTGTTAATCGTGTTGCTTGTATTCACATAGTAGATGTATCTTAAAGGAGATGCCTAAAGTCTGTCCAAAACAGTATTACAGCCAAAAAAAAGGTCATAAAATCATTTAAATACTTGCTGCTTCTGTTGTATTGAAGAGGGTGTAGAGGCAAGTCAATGGAAGGATGGTTCATGGCTTTCTTATCCAAATACTAGGATTTTTTGTTATTTTGAAATACAGGATAACAAGGACAGGAAATCTTGAGGTATCCATTTTTAGAAAATTAGCCTGTTTCTAAGCATAAAAGCAAAATTTATGCCCAGGCAAAAGTGTGAGGGTAATCTATTTCCATTTCAAAGGCAGTTGGGTTTTTTAAATAATCTTGGACCTCAATAACTTTGTAGCAGTGAACTCTTAGAGTGTGATCATATTTCCCTGTTAAAATGAACTTTAAAGTAGAAAAAAAAAAAAAAAAAAAAGAAAAATGCCAAGTAGCCAGAGGATGGGGAGTAAATTTCTCACAGTAAAAGAGAAAGATGTTTCAGGAAGAAAAATTACAGCTGAAAGATTCTATCTACCTCACTATGAGAAACTCTGAACCTGCTGTTTAAAATGCTGTACTACATTCAAAAAGAACAGTTAGAACTCTATACAGAATTTGCAACACTTTTGTACCTTTTTCTCAAAGGCTGAGATGAATACCATTCCTTAAAATATAAATGATTTTACTGATTTCTCTTTGTGAGTCATAAAATAATATTTTTTTAAAAAAATTTAACTTATCAGAAATTTTTATTCACTGGAGAGTAGCTGAGAGCTCACCAAAAATAATATATTCTCTCCAGGATGGGAGAGGCTGACAAATTCTGTGCACACAAGAAGCACAAGCTGAGGGCACAAGAGATGGCCGGACCTTTACCTTTACACAGAAATCGTAGTTACAAAACTTTTCTGTGTACTAATTGAGAGTGGTCTGCTGAAAAAGCAGTGCATCAGCTAGAAAATTAAGCCCATTACATACAAGAGATTCTTTCCATCAATTGATTTATTAGCATCTCTAGAAAACATTCCTATAGTTTAGAAAATATTCATTTGTAGGCTTTTTCTCTTCAAGTGGATTTCACCCTGAGTTGTTTTCATTAACTGGAGCTCCCCCTCAAGGAATACAATGTGAAACCAGTTTTGCAATGAAAGAGACAGATTTCTCATTTTGACCGAAACAATCCTGGTATCCTAACCTACAAAATCTTAGAGATTTTCTTCAGCGTATTCCCTCGCTTATGGATGATATATAGTTTGCTAAGCAATTTCATGTAGAACCGAGGCTGTTCTTAAACAAAGAAACCTAGGCTAAAAAAAGATTAGAACATTGATCTGAGTGACTTTGGGGATTGAAATATGATTTTACTCAGACTACAATTTTTGTACCATAAAATGGCTGATACCCACACTCTGCGGTAGTACAAAAAGCCCATGTTTTGGCTCAGTACTGTCTTTCACACTTCAGCAAAACTGAAAAATGAGTCAGAAGAGTCACTGCATGGAGCTCTTAGCAGAAAACCTCTCCAACAACCCCACGGCCAACTGTCTGCCGTGGCAGTACAGGCAGAAGAGAGCACAGGCCAGAAAATACCCATTGGTAAAAAGTGAGGATACAGGAGGACAAGTTGCCCACACTCTGTAAGGGAGGAATAGGCCTTGGTGTCCAGAAATATTCTCTAGGTTTGGTCAAAACTGTGGAAGGAATTCTTCCCAAGACATAAAGACCCTCATAAATCTTACAGCCTTAGGTTTTGTGTTTCTTCAGCCTTGATTTCTCTGATATAGATATTTTGCAGTGTAGATAAAGAAACTCAAATCCTATCAAAACAGTATATATCAAACACAACAGCACATAATTATTTTGGTGTGGAGGATAGGACTGAGCCATAAATGACAAATGTTAGTCATCTGGCTGAATTCATTACTGCAGCATCATTATATGATGTGTGATGATATCCAAACAGGGAGGGTTGAAGGACAGAGGAATGAATACCCAGCGTCAAACAGCTGCTAGTGGCTCTACTACTAAGCAGGTGAGCATGAGTGAGATCACCAGCATCATCAAGAATGGGACTTTACTTTGTTCCCTTCTGTACCTCTAGTATCCTCAGTGTCTATTTGCCTTGACTTGCCATAGAACCAATCACACACCTATAAAACTATCCTAGATGGGAAAAGATGTCCATAACTCTGATGATTTGACTAAGAGATCCTCTGCAATAGTTTTGGTGGCATTGGAGCTTTCCCTGCCTGTCCATCCACATTAAGTCATATCGTGGTGGTAAAATTATAAATATTTAAGATTTTAAGAGGTGTGGTTAAGAAGTTTATTCTAACTAAAAGAACTAAAAGCTAATGGTCTGTGACTCTTGCCACCTCTCTGCTCTGAGTTACTACTGAGTGTGCCACTCCTATAGGCCCCACTGACAGCTGTCTCTCTATATTGTCACATTATTTACTGTTTTATTTCGTCAACTTGTGGCAGTTAGCAAGATACTTAAGGAGTCCATCCTTCCCAGGGATAGCTAGCTGGGTTTGTTAACATTTAAATGATTGGTTTTCCTCACCTCTTTCTGTCTTTTCCAAAACAGCATATAGGCTGGGTCTCTGCAATCACCTGGCAGAGAACACAAGCAGAGGGCAAGATCCTGGCCAAATGTTCACTCGCCATGATGATAGTTAATAAAGCTTATGTCCAACCTGTGCATTATTACGCACTTGGAGTCCCCAGATCTATAACACCATAGGAAATATATTTTTTCAGGTTCTCCATGGATCTGGTCCCACTCTTAGCATTCCATGTTACAGATCAGCTTGGTATGATTAGTTACTTCAGGATCTGGCTTTAATTTCACTTCTTCCACAAAGCTTAACTGGACACAGTATCTATTATTCAGCTTTGTTTTCAATGTTGTACAGCATTTCTATCTAAGAGTAAAACGCTACCTGTCACTATTGGCCCCAGTGATGTTACTCTGCCATTCATCCAGCAAATACTTTAAAGGCTCCAGTTCCATGTTATTTTTCTAGCACAAAAATTAGATTTTGTGTTTTGAGGCCATTACAGTTTTGCTGCAGTTTACAGCAGGAGCTGCACACACCCCCGTGCTGTGAGAGGTAAACCTCTGCCCCTGCACTGGTTGCTCAATACTGCATCTTTGCTGCAGGGTATTGTCCCTCACTTCTCCTAAGCAGTCAAAGTGAATATTCAGTCATTCAGGAGCCTGGTTGCCAGAGATCTAGTTGTTAATCTTTGTGAATGATGTTTATTTATTCAAACTGAAGGGAGGACACAGCCAGTGTAAGCAGAGGGTTTCCTAGGACCTGCTGTACCTACCCATCTGTAAGTATGACATAGCTGTAGAGTCTGCTGAAATAAAAAATGTTGGATTTGCTCAGTTTAAAAAAACATGAGTAGCAACTGTTTGAAAGTGAAATAAGCTGCAGTTAAATGGACAGAAGGTTTTTAATTGACTTAATTATGTCAAATTTAGTTAATTATTGTCAGCTGGTGCAAACAAAACTACTGTTCTATACTACTATAACAAACTCCGCAAAACTTAAAGTAAATACATTTCTCAACTCTCTCAAGAATTACCTTAATGCTTAATATGACTCTCCACCAAAGTCAAGGCCTCAGTCTACTTTCCAGCTGTAATGTTATCCCTTTTCTATACTCATCCAGCACAAAAATCTCTTCCCCAGTTCTTCAGCAGCTGTTTTTCCTTGTGGCGGTGTGGACCCTCAGGCTCCTGGCTACATTTCAAGTGGCAAATATACCACTTTGAGGGAACAGCAGAAGCTGTACCTCTCCACAGGTCATAGTCCTTTCCTGCCCAACTGCATTTTTATGAGAAAAAAATCAGTGTTGCCTGTCTTTTCTCAATGCCATGGCCTCTGGGATCAGACCTGAGAAGTCCAAAGGCTTCAGCCTAAGCAAGGAGAGATGGAGGGAACAGCAGTCAGGCATGTCTCTACTCACAGTCCCATGAAACCATACTTCATATTTTGAAAGCAGTGCAATTGCAGTAGAATTTTCTTTTTTTAAATGTAAATGAATTCCCTCGAGTAAAGGGATGTCTGGCCTGAAACAGTAGAAATAGCCTATATATATGTCTCTGTTTAGCAACATGATCTGTATTTTTTTTCCTAGAGAATATTTGCTCTGATTCTTCTATCTTCCTGTTAACTAACTAAAACCTTTCCTTCTTCACCCATGACTTTATTCTCATGGACGTGCAAGATAGAGTCTTTGAAAACAGTTCAGTTACGCTATGATTATATTTATACCCCATCTCTTCATTACTGCTACCATCTGATTTGTCACAAACAATGTGCGATTAAGCAAATGCAAGCTTGCAACATCCAGGCTGCATCACAAATGTATATTCACACCAGAAGGAATAACTGTGCTCTGTGTCAGCTGGCTTTTTGGTTTTCAAAGGCTGTAGTATCATGGGCTGACTGGAGAAGAAGGGAAGAATGCAGAAAATGTGGTTGGTTTTGCCACTGCCACCCCCACCAAAGCGAGCACTTTTCTTTTGTCTCTGTAATGAGCGGGAGACTTCCCAAGCCTCAGGTACATTAAGAAAGAATGTGTGCTTGAGGGGTCCCCACTGTGCAGTTACCCTCATGTTTTCAGGACTCTTCATCAGATGCATAAAGAACTAATCCTGCTGAATCAGGAAATGAGACGATGGGGATATTCTGTATGATTCCCATTACCTTCATATTATAGTCTGCAAAGGCTACAGCTCTGCATATATGTTACTTGTCTAATTCCCACTGAATTCAATGGGAGTTTGGGGTACAAGTTCAAACAAACTGCATGGAGAATGTGGAGGACCCTGGTGACCAGAAAAAGAACATTTTCTGTGTTATTCAAGTATTTAGAGTTTGTATCTCAGTGCTTTGAGTCTTGTCTATAAAACGGGATTATCTAGGCTTCAGAATAAAACTGAGAAACAATTTACAACCTTGTTCTCTAATATGCCTTAAGCTTCTGGTGGTGTACCATTAAAATTAAGAAACACAAGGAAAAAGTTCCATTATAGAGCAACAAAGTTCATTTTAACTGCAAACCATATGCTCCAATATCACTTATCTTTCCATATTGTTAACTAAACTACCAGCATCAGCTTGATTTGTTGGATAAATAGTTTAATTAATCTAAGAGAGACACGGTACACATCCCCATTATCTTCTATTCTGTGCACAAAAAAAAGAGCAATCATGATGTGCACTTATATTAAATTTTGTCAGTAAAATATGCTTGCTTGATATTGTAGGCATTTGCATTTTATATACTTCATTTACCATCTGCTAATGGTAATTTAATCATTTAATAAATAACACTAAAGAGAGCAACATTAATGAAGATTGGAGAATTTTTTAATATAATGAATAATTTTGGGGTTATTTCTGAGAACTGCAACTGCAGCCAGCAATAAAAAGGATAATCCATTAAAACTAGAGCACAATAACGAAAGCTGTTGTTATGGTTCTGGCATAGTGGACGACCAAAGGGGATTGTAAATTCCCAGAGTGATGACTTTCCTTACCCTTTACTAAAGAATAATGTGTGAATCATTATGCTATAGACAGATGGGACTGCTCCAGAGAGGCTGTGATTGCATGCTAGCCTAGCAGAAGTTCCAGGAGACTTTCCTAGCTTGGACAACCACAGTGTTTCTGGTAGGGCAGGAGGAATCTGGGTATGACCAAACTCTTTTAAAGACCACAGCTCAAAAAACAGTGCCTCTTAGGGAGGGCACTTCAGGACTGCTGAATATTTGAGTCAGCTTGACTAATACACAAGTTTAAATATAAGTATTTGCTTATAGGCTTTTCTTAATAAAAGTATGCTGAAATATGCTTATAGGTATTTCTTTACGACCTAAGACTTTCATTTGATTTTAAGCTCAACTCATCAAAGCATGAAAAATCTTTTGCAAAGTTTTAAATGTACATTGAATGTGATCATGTTTTCTGAGGTAGAGCCCAGATCTCTTCTTAACTGAGACCATAAACTATTATCTTAGTAAGATGGAAACAGGCTTAATGCTAAAATACAGAGCTCCTATGTCCCCTAGTAAATTCCGTCCACTAGAGACTGTATCTATAATCCTATATGTGATGAGTTCTGTAGTTCTTTCATGCACATGGCCTCCTCCATTTCTGCATTCAAACAGCAGATACATAGCTTTCTGTGAGCTCCATATTCAAGCACACCGAAAACCAGCAGAGGCCCATAGTGAAGTATCTCAGATACTTCAGTGTGATATCAGGTAAGTCCATGATTCAAAATCATCCTCGGAGTCACAACCAATACTATTTCCAGGGCACTAACAGAGGGCTAAGTGGTAGTTATTCAATGCAAGGAGAGGCTGTTTTTTTTTAAAAAATCACTACAAGCTCGATATATTCAGACAGACTTCTTAAGATATTTGGGTCTAGTTTTCATTAGAGGTAGTCAGGAAAACCAGAAAAGACTTGGGAAACAGGGATCAAGGGACTTGAGACAGGTCACATGAGTGGAAGGACTACAGTGAGGAATCCAGGAAATGTATCAGAGACACAGCAGCAGTAGTGTTGCAGCCAAGAAATAAGAAGAATTAATGATAAAAATATGTCCTGTGGATCAGTCCAACTGTTTGTTTGCCACGTATTTTCCCCCTGGCTATGTCAGTAGGAGGGTGCTACTTAGAGAGACATCATGAGAAGTGTTATCCGCTGTTTCCTTTGTTCACCCCCAGCATCCAAAATCATCAGTGATGTTAGAGGGCACATCTCTGCCTATTTCCTTACTAACTGTTCATGGACACATTGTCAGTGGATTTGTCTAATCCCCTTTTGAATTTGCTGATATGATCTGCATCGCCCAAACTCCTTCAGCAATGAATTCCAGAAGTATGCAGAATCATAGATTATTGCAGGTTGGTCAGGATCTCTGGAGGTCACCTAGTCCAATATCCTCCTCATTGTAGGGTTAACTTCAATGTTAAATCAGGTTGCTCTGGCCCTTGTCCACCTGATCATTGGAAATAACCAAGGATGGAGACTCCACAGCCTCTCTGGACAACAGGTGGATTTAACTACACTCATTGTGAAAAATATTTTCTTATTTGGAATCTATCTTGTTTCCCTGTCCTCACTCCAGTGTGTCAACCTTCCTCTCATATTTTTTGCTAACTATTGTGTAAAAACTACTTCTTTTCTTTTAAAACAATATCCTCCTAATTTCAGAGATTGCCCTCTAGTTATAGTATTGTCATATGGTGAGAGCTGCTATTAGTCTTCTTTTACATTATTAGTGAAATTTCCACAAAAAGTGGAGGATTTTGCTCCCTTATGAATATTAAACACAGTGAAGTGGTCTTTGCTTCCGTTGAGGTGGAAATGTGACTGTATCTCAAACTTTGGATAAATCTATAATCCAAGGTTAACTATGACAGTAAAATTAAATATACAACCAGTGATTTATTCTTGATTGAATGTGACTGATTACTGCTAAATAATTTACTCCAAATCAATTAGGTGGATTGAGCAAGGTCTGCAGGTACAGGAATATGTAAAATTAGCAAACACTTTATATGAATGTCCTTCTTTTGTACATTTCTGAACAACTCGTGGTTGCAACAAGTACAGAACACTTAAAAAAGACTTTGGGTCTGGTCAGGATGTGTTTCAGTACGTGACGGTCAGTTGTCTCAGACAAGGGTGGCTATGCGCATAACAGGTGAATCTAGCTCAGTATCCTATCTATGCCATTCCTATCTGCTTTATTTTGCTTGAAATGTTTTCCTATGAATAAGCTTCCTTGGGGGAAGAAATTTCTCACTTACCCTGTAACTTTTTGTCTTTTAGTCAAAGACTTGCTAAGTAATTGCTTGTCAATGAAATGACTTTTTCCCATTGATTGATGCCATCCTACTATAAACCCAGAAAACAATTCCTCATCCATTCTGGAATCTTCAGAGGTAAATAATTTCCCGCATCAACTACTGCACTAAATAACCCATGGCTTATGAGCTTCCTGCACCTCTGGACTGAGGCACCAATCTTTCATTATGATTTTAAAATAAAACACAATACAATATTTTATCTTTGTCTGCAGTAAGTTATGACCTCTCAGGCATGTGTTTCTGAGACACAGTAGAGAAAAGATGAAATACAGACAATAGACAATTGCAGGTAGTTTAGAGCGCAGCAGTAATGCAAAGTGCTGCTGAAGAGAAACCTGTCATTCTTTCCAGTGGAAAAGACTAAAGAAAGAAAATAAAAATATATATGGAATGATGTGCTGCAGGAAGCATGCTTAGATTTTGGCTCACTTGTCAGACCAGAGGTGGACAAGAATGGAAAGTGAGTAATGGCAGCAATGGCCAAGAAATTCTGCCTGGGTGCATGTAGCAAGTGCAGGTGCCTGAAAGCCTGGAGCTACTCAAGATCACTCTTATCTGTGACGGGTGAACAGGGGGGTGTTGAGGGAGAAGTAGATGCAGCAATTGCAGCTCTCCAGTGGCCATTGGTCTTGTGAACTCCTCACAGCAGTCTGTGCTGGCAGCAAAGTCCAAGTCCATCCTGGACTGGACTGGGCAGACATGCAATGGCTGTGGTGATCCACCAACTTCTCAGGGCTCATTGGTCTTTTTTTCTCCATGATCCCTGCTGTAGCTGTAGTGCCTGGCTTCTCCTCTCCTTCAGGTAATGTTCAGACCCTGGCTCCTAAAGCCTCCTGTTTTAGTGTTGGCTACTGGCCATTTCAGAGGGTCCTGTTGGACCTGCAGACCTCCAACCTAGTGCTGGCTGCCCCTTCCCTTTGCACGTTTCAGCTTGCAGTCTGGCTGCTGAACACGGGATAAACACATGCATCTCCATCCAGCATGCTTTGTCTGCTGTTCTAGCATACTGGCAAACCCAGAGGACTGCACTCAGCATATCCTGCATTTTCGTCTTCTGAATTCAGGCCAGAAGCAAAAAGACCTCCACTGGACAATGCTTCACTCTTAGAATTTGTTAGACTATTTCCCAGTCCTTTAGCCCCCAAAGAACAGCTTTGGCAGTGAATAGCTTCTGCAGTTTTCACTACTTCTAAACAAAAGGGATTGAAAGTTTTTCCCAGTAGCCCTAAATGGGCTCATCTGCTTGAACCCAGATGAAGGGTGAAGCCAGCTATTCAGACACAGGCGAAAAAGAACAGAGTCATCCTCGCTATTTCTTACAGTCCATTTTAGTGAATCTAGTTCTCATTGGAGGTGTGAAACCAGGTGACAGCAGCTATAGCCCACTTTGTTCCAATTATTTCGGGTTTGCTCTAAAAGTAATTTACTACAGAATAACCCACATTAGAAGCGGGCTCTGCAATTTTACACAAAACAAAAGCAAGTATAGCTTGAGCATCTTCTCTACACTGTCCTGACAAAGAAAAGTCCTCTCCTACATTGAGAGAGTGGTTTGCTCCCCAGCTGCTGCTCCTCCAGCATTTGGTCTGTCTTCTAGAACAGCCAATAAAGTTGCCACTGATAACAGTGCTTTATTTCGGATACAGAATGGGATTTTTTTATAGGTCTAAATGTCTGGCAAGCCTATTAATTGTGCCTGTTCCAGCAAGAAGTTGCAGAGATGTAGTTGTAACACTTTACATCCAAATACTCATTCATTTAAAAAAAAAACCAAAAACACACCACCTTGAAAAATCAATTTTATGCTTAGCACTAGAACTGTGCTTAGTTCTTTCAAATCCATCAGACTAGAATATTGATAGACTGAGAAAATGCAATTTGGAGCTACACAGGCTGCTTCGAGGTAGAGTAACTATTGGACAGTTTGTCACTTTACCATTATTTCGCTGAAATCAAAGGGGCTGTGCCAGTTAAGGATGAGTCAAGGATTTGCCTCATTGTGTCATTAGAATGCCAAGCCATAAACCAAGTAGGAAAGTAGTGGTGCTGCCTGTGCTGACCAAATGGCCATGAAAAGGCTGAAGTCATCTGCAATAATCCAACAGGCTTTCTTAGCCCCCTGTAGCTGAACTCAGCCATCTCCAGAAGAAGCCCAATGGTGCTGGACGGCTAATCTGTGCATAAACTGTCCAAATCACTTACCAGCAAGACAGAAGATCATGTTATACCTATTTCAGGAGTTCATTTGGACGGTGAACAATCCTTGGAGAGTTCAAAAGCAAACAACAAGCAAAAGTAAAGGCATAACCTGAACAATCCAAGGGACTACATAATTTTAATTCTGAGGATAAGTTGCACACTGCTGGGTGGATCACTTCACTCTGAATTAAACTCTGAGACATTTATCAGGCAGATGCATTCCTTACATTCCCAAGGGAGACAGTGAACAGTTATTCCTTATGCCCTCTTCATTGCAAACTGTTCAAACAAGTGCAGCAGGCTGCCACCACAGAGCCAGCTGAACCAAAATATCATAAAAAGCAGTTTCTCTAGACATCCATTCAGAGACCCAGGAGTTCTCCTGCTGGCAAAAATAGCAGTGTGTGGCATTTGGACTCTGCCAAGTTTGTGTCCTGTGAAAGACGACACGCAATAAACTCAGAGCTGATGAACAATGAGGAGACAAAGGTAAGAAAACAGCATCCATTGCCGTCAGAAGCCAGAGAAAATGTTGCCTCTACCATTTTTTTGCTGTCTGCACTTTATGTTACTGGAGTGTTTTGTTACTTAGTAACATAAATGCAGGGTAAACCTATATGGAGAAAAATGTTAGGTTTAGGATTGCTGCCTCAGTCAGTGTGAATCAAATACCTGTTACATCTTCTGAGAATAATGGAAATTGTGTAGGGATAGGGAATCTTTTAGGGGGAAAACACAGAAAGAAAGAGAGCTGCAGCATTTAATAGTGCTGCAAAAGGTATAAAAGTAACTCATTGGCTCAGACTGAGCATTTTACATAAATCTTTCACGAAAAGAAAAGGATTCAAGTGTGATCAAATTAAGTTTCTTACAAAGTAATAATATATTTCTGCTATGGAATCGGCTAGTCGTGGATATTCAGTAATTTATCCTGTTGGTTCAAGGCTTGCCTTTGACAAAACTCAGTTCTCCTGTCAGCTAAAAACGTTTCACAGGAGCCATTATCCTGGCTTTACAAATGTCTCGTTATTTATTCTACCATATTCATGCATTAAGGAACAGAAAATTCTTAAGAGGCCTGGGGTTTTCTCTGTTTGATTGAGAGGTTGTGCTTGAAGAAATTCACAGCCAAGTCACAGGTAAGAAGAAATGGCACATCTCTTGGGAAGTATGCAGGTAAACTGAAATGCTATCCCACTTTCTTTTATAGAAAGTTTTTTAAAATGTAATTTTATGTTTTACAATTACCCCAGATACTACTGAATAAGATGGCATTTGAACATCATCATCTTTGAAGTGTACTACTTTGGCCTCCCTCCCAGGAGGACTGGCATGGAACTGTCTGTACATACTGGTTGTCCCAGTGAATAGCCAGATGATGGGAGAACATTGTACCTGATTTGCAGCTGCACATCAGCTTATGAAACTGAAAAGTATTATACTAGCAGAGAACTATGATGATATAGGTTGTAGAATTACTTTTTTTTGCTTTCAAAGCACTGGTAAACGTATTTAGTAGTAAATATATTGGTATCAGGGGATGTCAAAATGTCTCAGCTCACTTTCCCCCTTCCCTACAGTTCTCATGGGGAAGAAGTCCAGAAATACAGACCTCCTATTATCTGGGGTCATGCTGCTGGCTGAGGTGAGGGGAGATGCGCCAGCAGTCTGTGCCATGCACCCACCACTTAGGTGAAATGCCGTCACAGTGATCCCTCAGCTTCTGGTGTCCTTTCCTTCACTGAAAGCTTGAGCTATCTCTCTCTTTTACTGAAATAACTCCAATGAGGCTCATCTTCCATTAAAAAAAAAGTGTGCATGGCACTAAAGAATCCAGTCTTGATGTTAAGTCACTGAAATTGCTGCAGAGTTAGTTTGATGTGAGTGGAAGCAGAAATTGGGGTATAATAATTTGAAAACATTTTGAGGGTATAATTATTCCCAGAACACCTTTACCAGTGTCACTTGGTGTGTTATTTATTCACCACACATTATCCTGCAGTTTCCAGACCAGACTGTGACATTTTCCAACATCCTTTCAGCATTATTGTCAAAATTGTCTAAACTAAACCCAAAACTTTAAAGTAATCGATTTTGCCAGTTTGCTTTAGTCCTATCTTTGTCTCTGGAATCTTTCCAAAATCTATAAGAGACTGAAATCAGTCCAAATTGCCTTCTCTGAAAAGAGAAGAGTAGAGAAGAGAAGAGTAGAGNAGGAAGAACAAAAGCTTTTGGAAGAAAGCTTAGCAAGTCAATTAAAAAGAAGCACAGTCTAAAGAATTGGTTGCATGGTCTAGGGAAAACATCATTAGCAAAGTTTTACAGAATACATTGACTTTAAAGTCAGAATCAACACTAAGGACAACAAAGAGAATAAAAAATAATGAAACAATGTTTCTTCTTCCTAAGGAAAAAGAAAGGAGAGCTTTAGCATTTTCTATACCAAACAGTTTTTGGAAAAACAAGCAATGAAAACAAAATATACCATTTTGTGCCCCACCGACATGAAACTTTTTGTTTAACTGTGTTGTCAAGTCAATTAAAAAAAAAGTCACTGTAGTGCGCAGGGCAGCAACATAATAAACTCTTAGCGTGACCCTGCTGAAACAAAACCTGCAAAGAGAGAGATTTTATGCACAAGGGGACTTTATTTAGGCTTGGTCCTGTTCAAATTAAGCACTAATACTAAACATTCTGCATTAACACAGGAAGCCCAAAATACAATCAATTCTTTTCCTGTGTCTCTGCTAGTAAGTTAAACAAGATCAGGACAGCTCTGTAGCACTGAAGTCAACTGGGACAGTACAGCCCATGTTCATAACAAAATTACCATCCTTCAAAACCCGATGACTTCATCCAAATTGCCTATTGGAAATGGTTCATAACCATGCTAACTTCTGACCCATGCTCAAGGCCTGTGTTTGAAAGACCAGTATGGATCAAAACCAGCAACCACTAGCAGTTGCAGAGCACAGACACTTGAGCTGCAGTGCCTGGGAATATGTCTTGGTTTGGTTTGCTGTTACAGACACAGACTTTGCAAGCATTGATCCTACAGCAAACACAAAAGGCTTGCCATGCAGTCTTTGTGAGTTTACGACACAGTTCAGAAGTTCATAAAAGGTTCTGAAAACCAGAACCTTGAGTAAGACTTCCTTCACCATGTCAGGGAAATAAGGTAGCAGGGGCTGGGATTAACACCATGGTGAATGGGGACTGTCTGCAGGAAACCAGCTTGATGGGAAGCCACCTACAGCCAGCTAATAAGTGACACCAAGAGAGCTTTGCCTGAAATATGACCTTATGCTCAGAAGGATCTCCGAGAAAGTGCCTCTGTCTGGTTGGAACCTATAGCCTTCTCTTGAAAGCTGGTGCTGACTGTAGTTTCTCCTGAATCATTTCTCTACAGCATGTCTGGAGCTGCCTTTCTCCATCTGTATGATAGCTTAGCACGTATAATGCTTATCGGGGAGCAAATTTCTGATGGCAATGGAAATGTAAGCAGCTCTTGTCCCTGACTGTTTGCCCTACAATGCTCTCCACAAGATTTAAGATTTGCGATTTCTTCTTTTAATCTAGAAGTGGTGAAATTCAAAACAGATCCTGCACCAGCCAGTCATGTTTGGTGATGAGTTTCACCACAGGGTATTCATCTCCTCACTGGGAAGCTATAACTCACTGCATGTGGACAGACAAAGAAGGCTCTAATGCCACCAAAAATCACTGGAGCAGGTGTCTGGCTCAAATTCGGAGGCATAAAACTTTTCCTATGAAGACAGTTATACAGATGTGACCAGTCCTGAAATTAGTAAAGGTGTGGGAGCACTTGGGATGCTGGAGACATTGATAAGTGAAGGCAGTAAAGTTGCATTTCTGATGATCCTGATGGTCTTCTCACCCATGGTGACCCACTGTAGCGGTTAGCACAGCTGCTTGTCACTAAGTCTCACCACCTCTCCTCCTCTCCTCTCCTTTTCCCTCTTCTATCCCCTCATCTTCATTCCCCAGTTCTTGCACTATCTGACTATATTCCTCTCCTCGTTCCCAGGCATGTGGCATGAACCCATCTTTTGTATCAATTGTACTGCACATGGGATTTTCCTATGAGCAAATTCAATTCGCAAGTCCAACACAGAATTACCTGCTGCCTTTGCAAGCTTACTTTTCTGCTAAGCAATCTGAATCAGGTGTTGGAGTCCAGTGACAGCTCAAAACAATCAGGACATTCTGAGGCCACAAGGAGGAGGAGGTGCTGTCTGCAGCCTTTGGTAGGGGCAAGCTATCTTTGGAAATGCACCTGTAGGAAGCAGAGGGTCCCTTCCTCTTCTTCAGATGCTCTCCCAGATCCTCCCAGACACCAGAAGCCACCAAAATTACAGACACAGGAAGGATCTGGAGGAGAAAAGTCCTTTATTGCATCTCTGCAGGAAGAGAGAATTTCCTGAACCTGAAAGAACAAGTATAAAGAGGAGCCCTACACCATGCCAATTCTTATCCCTGTAGTCCAATCTCCTTTTCTAAGATTTAATTGCTTGTTTTCTTGGTGTGCATACCTTGCTTTAAAGAAATTAAACAGGGAGGTATTTCTCAGTGTGTAACTATGAAATAAGAGTCCCCTTCCCCAGGCTCTCCTTCATCATCTGTCTATCCTACTGACATCCAACAGAGCTTCTTGGAGACTTTGATAACAGATTCCTTGATATTTGGCACTTAAATAACTGTATGTAAACACTGATGGGTTTATTCCATTGGCTGCCACACAGAATTTATTCCTAGGGATTTACTGTAGTATCAATGCTACAAAAAGAAAAAAAAAAAAGAGAACTTGTGCAGCCATTGATAATTATTGCCTTGATATATCAACATCAGCAACAGAACTTAAATATTATTTCAAATTACGACTCACAGCTTTTAGGCCCTAATTCTGTATGTTCTAAGCATGTGATGATGAGAATAATGCTGCTAATAGACATACAGAAATATTTCAAATAAAGGAAAACTACTTCACAACATGCTAAACAAATACATATTAAAAATGGTTGAATTGCTTCTACAAAATAAATAACAAAGTACACATAAAATTTCTTGTTATGAATGACCTATAACTATTTCATATTTGCAAGTAGCATTATGAAGAAATGCTGCTTACTACTTAGTCATTTACTGCTCGTTTCCTTTGTTATTTTTTTTGTGAAACTGGTCATATAAGCCATATCATTGCATTTTGTCCCTTATGTTTCTCACATAGAAAAAAAGCTATTTCCTTAGATTCCTAGGTCTCTCAGTCCCATTGTTAGCACACACATTTTTACCCGTTACCCAAAATGTATTAAAATAAGTTTCTCTTGCATCACATGCGTAAATATTAATAGTTAACATATGCGCAGTTTAGATTTGGCAAGTAATCTATAAGATATATTGGCATCTTTTAAATGCTGTTTATTTGTTTTCCAGATCCTAAAGGCTTGGGAAGTGAGGGGAAATATCTGTGTTTGTTATTGTTTCCCTCAGAATGACATCTCCAGCTAACATGGTTGGAGAGATGCACTCAAACCCGGGAAGAGGGTGTAACAGATGTAGTAGCATCTGCTTGCACTTTTGGAACCTTAACTAAAAACGTTCTGAGGAACAATTTTCTGCATCTGTCTCAGTGAGCATCAACTTAGCTACCCATTGATAATGCTTTAAATGTCAACGTCTATCACTGCTTATCTGAGATAGAAGAGGAATGACTTCAATACATCATCAAATTTCCCCAACTCCCAGTCTGAAAAGAACCTTAAAATGCTTACCAATGATATTCCACCTCTGCAAGCTCAGCTTGAGCCAAGGACACATGATGCTCAGACAGTAGGACTGGCCTCAGGAACCCCAACATTAATTCGGAAGGTGGGGAGCATATTCACGAGACTACGCATCTAATTATATGACACTACTGACAAAATGGTTTTTATGAAAGGTTTTTTATATTATAAATAACAAATGCTATCAACTATTAAGATAGCTATTTCTCACACAGGGGCAAATTCTCTCATGCAGATCTCTCGAGGCAAATAGTTAGCAACTATTGTCAAAGGTGGAAAAAAAATACCAAAGTGGGGCTTTTTTAAATTATTTTTCAATTTGGGGGGTATTTTTTACTGGCCTTCCTTTTTTCTTCTTTCTCTCAGAAGAATTAGGAATCTAGTAAATTTGCTACCTCAGAATTTGTATGAAACACGAACAAAAGTACTTTGTTTCTATTCTAAATGTCTGTTAACAGCAAAAGTACTGCCAGAAGTATTCTTCAAAGACTCTCTGGCAATATCTTCTTTCAGAGCTTTTCCTTCCTACTCCAAGGACATTACCTAAATCAAGAAACTATGTTAGACAGGAGACTTGTGGTGATTAATCTAATGATGAATACAGCTCTGTAGAAGTTCCTTTATGATGGCTTCAAGACTAAATACCTAACTTTTGGAAAACTACTTGGGAACATCACAGAGTGGTTCTTTATTATCTTTTAATACCTTTTAATACTTTTTTCTGTTTATTACCTGCAGGGCAAACTTATTGGTCACCTAAGTGACCTCACAATGCTTCTAGAAACCCCTAGATAAGTTCTGAAAGTCCAGTCTCTTTCTCCAGAAAGGGCTAAAAGTTATCATTATACATCTCACAAGGCACTGTAAATATGGTCATTGCATCTTCACACCAAGCTCCACTGTGAGCATGAGACATGGTTCTTAAAAAACCCCCACAGCTCACTTGGTATTGAGCCACGTGTGGGAAGTCTTCAACCATTACTCAGCCTAAAATGCTCTAACAAGAGCCTCTTTCTAGAGAAGACTTTTGTAATGCCCTATCTTTGCCAAGGTAGACCTGAGTTAGTTCATTCCTGAGTTTATTGATGTGTAGATGTCCCAGTCAGGTGTACACAAGCAAGGAGGTAGTGCTCATGCAAGGAGAAAAAGGCTGTAGCAGTGAGAGTAAGGACAAAAATGACTGCTCAGAGTAAGGCGGCTTTACTACTTCAGATGAAGTGTTTCAGGAGACCCACATTAGAAGGCCATTTTTGCAGCCTCTATGCAAGCATGAGAGCATGGAAAAAGAAAAAAAAAGATATGTCAGTGATAAACATTGGGCTGAGTGTCAGCGAAAATAATTTAGAGTATTCACAAAGCAGTGGATGAGGCACTAAACTCATGCAGCAGGGACCTTCCTTAGCCATGGCCTCCACAACAGAAACCCTAAAAATGGCAGCAGGGAGTAAGCAGTGAGATCCCTTTCCCCAGAAAGTCCAGTCCTCCAAGCTCTTCTCCTTGAGAGTTAGCAGGCAACAATGCCTCCTGCTACCAGCTGTCCTCTACTATCTTCTCCCACCCACTTACAAGCCAGGTTCCTTCACATAGCTATGAGTCACAACCATCTGGAAATTAACTCTTGTTGGTCATCACACAATAAATACTTTCAGAAATGTCTAAGATGGTGAACCAAGTCTTGACAGCAAGGACTTGATTATACTCTTGTTATGTTAGAGCAGTTGACCTGAGATAATGACTGGCACCTAACAGGGTGACATTGACCTCAAAATGAGCTTAAGTAGTTTGGGTGTGAGTTATGTTGCTCCCTTCTTTAAGGTTTTTGAAATCTTTTGTTCCTCTCTCATTTTTCCCACTATCATCTGCTACCACATAAACTGGTGTGTTTGCTAGAAGATATTGATGCAGTGAGACTGGACTAGGTGCTAAGGAGCTGCATGGGGGGTGGCACTGAAGAGAGGAACCACGAAGCATGCATGTAAAAGAAAAAAAAGGGCTGAAGAAAGTCTTTCCAGACATGTTGAGAGAACTCCTCTCTCAAGATACCTTGTCTGCTAAGATACCTATTCATAAATGAAGTATTTTGCATCATCCTTTGGGGCTACACCATAGACACAAACAAGGTTTTATGGCCTGTAGCCCTCTCATTTGGACATAGCCCAGGAGCAATCTAGCAAAGCAGTCCAAATGTGTCAGCATTTTATCTGCTCATGATGCTCTGGTATTAAGTAAAAGAAAATATAATTTGTAGAGACCATATCAAAACCACCACTTTCTACTGATCAGAGCAGTAAGGTAGGGATTTGAAAAAATGAATGAATTAGTTCACATGGCTCCTTGGGCAAATTCTAACACAAAATATAACTTTCCAAATCTCCCTAAACAGAAAGAAGAAGGTTAGTGGAGCGGATAATCTTTGTTAAACCTATTGGCCTTTCATCCTATCTTCTGCCTCCGAGAAACTATAATAGTCTCTATCAGCGGTTTCCTTATTTCTGCTTTTTCAGCTGCAGAGTTGGCAGGAACATCTATTGAATTTGGCTAGTAGCATCCAATTGGCGACTGCATTTTCTCTTTTTTTGGAAGATGACTCAGCCAGTTGTCTGTACTGCTTCAAGAGTCGACAGGGACAGAAGTACAGAGAGTTCTTCCTGTGCTGTGTACACACTAAACACTGAAACAGACTTCACCATGGCTAAAACCAGCACAATAATTAAAAAAACCCAACACTTCCCACTCACTGATAAAGTTTCAGTTATATATATTCCCTTGCTGCGAAATATAGCTCCCCAACCAAGTCACTTCAAAGCTTAGAGTAATAGCCTAAAACGAGAATGGGCTTGCCTTCAGATGCAATGGAAGTCAGTATTTTTCTTTTGATAAAACATCAAGAAATGTTTTGATAAAACATCAAGAAATGAAAAATGTCGGGGGTTTTTGGTGTAAGTTTTTATCAGTCTTCAGAAACTCCTTGAACGTTGGACAATGTAGAGAATCTGCCAGTTGTCCAAAATGCAGCAATTGTATTGGGTGGATTCTCCTAACTGGTAAATTCACTAGCTCCTCTTTTTAAGTGCCGAATCTGAAAACACTTGTTTCCTTAACTGTTTGCTAAACAAATCTGTAGCTATGTTTTTCCCACCCCTGAAATAGAAGGTAGACAGATGCAACTTCATATGTTTATCCTATGGGTCAAAAATGGTTCACAACACTGTGAAGGCTGCATGTCAATACCTCAGGATATTTAATCATTGTCACCTAAAAATCTGCTTCATGGATAGTATTAAACCCTCCTTTAATTCAGGACCCTATAAAGAGTAAAGTAGTGGAGAATTAGGCCATCAGGTTATGTATGACAGGGTAACCTCAAGTTTTCATATCATCCATGAGAGAGTATTAAATTCCAGAGTTGAAAAAAAAAATAAAGAGATTTAGTTCTGTTACTTGCTTTTCATGGCAGAACTAGAACCTTTAGTTTCTGCTATATTTTGCTTTAAAACCTGAGTCTCTTGGGAGACTGACAAAAAAAAAGTCTCTAACTTTAGAACTGTTAAAACTTTTTACATAAATATGGTAGTGAAAATAAGTACTTAGTGCTCTCAAAATAGGTTTGGCTATTTAAGTCAACTGTAGTGCAACTAGGTAGTTTGGAATGTAACTTTGTAACTTGCCCAGATCATCAGCTGGTATAATTAGCTTAAGTGCTAAACCAGCTGTTTGCGTAGACATCTAGGTTTGAGTAAATCACACTTGCAAGGAGAAAAAAAAAAAAAAAAAAA
>VWZK01011089.1:138339-185448 GCA_013396935.1 Baryphthengus martii
AAAAAAAAAAAAAAAAAAAAAAGCTAGCTAAATCTTACAATTCAAGAATTCATTCTCAGGACTAGGACCAGCTTTCTCCCTCTGCATCTCTCATCACATCAACACATCTTTTTTACTTGCCTCATCTCTTCAGGCAGGAAGTATCACAGAAAAACTAAAATAGAGAAGTGACTGCCTCCCACGAGACTTTGGAATTTGTGATGCTGGGAAGAATGAGATACCCTACTTTGGGTTGGAGATAGGAAAGAATCAGGCTAGATTTAGAGTCAGGGTATATGTAAAATGCAACTAGTCACACCCTCTCAGCTATGATCTTGCTAAAGCAGACTGCTTCTTTGTTATTCCCTCTGGTCATTTTGGAGGGCAACTCTTCTGTCATGCTGACTTATGCCATTACATTTCGTATTTCTCTTTTTCTTAGCTTTCAGCCTAATGGACGCTACATATTATTGTAATTATCATATGAGTACTCAGCAGATCTGACTCATCATACTGCTCTTCACTTTGCAGAACACTGGTCCCCACAGTCTTCTCGCTGTTGAAGCACTCTGCAGCACCTCCTACACCCTTGCCTGTCTGATCTTTGGCTAGACTGGCATTCTGACAGACCCACTGACCCACCAAGGGACCCACTGACCTGCACAGAAAGCAAGGAAGGGACGGAGGAGATGAGGATGGAGCATGAAGGAGACATTTTTCTTCATCCAGTTGGCCTGCTGTTGGGGTGCGCAGATAAATCTGAAAACAGGAAAGTGCTATAGCGGCCATTAAGACAGATGTGGCCTTCTAAGACAGCTTTCTAAGATGTCTGTTATTTACCCCTCGTATCAAATATATTGTGGGCTAAAACTGATTAAAAAGCAAATAAAATGGCACAGGCAATTTAATGGGGAATAAAAATATAACAGGGACTTTCTATTTTTCTTCTGAAAGAACCTAAAACGTCTGGTTTAGTTTGCTCCTCGAGCACTCTAGCGCCAAGAATCATGCTTCAGCCTGCCCTTCAAATGCTTTGATCTCCCAGCCACCACCTGCATGAATGCGATATTCATGAAGAAATCTGCTTATCAAGTGGGGTGAGGTGAGAAAACAGGAATCTTGGCAGAGAAGTGAGTGTACAGCCAGCACATCAGAATCAGTAGATCCAGGAAAAATGATGGCAGAAAGGCGTAAAGAACTTGCTTCCTTTACTAAAGGCAGCATTGCTAGTTATAGGACAAAAATACACAGTATATGCAATGCAGTATTTTCAACTGGGTACAATATGATACGTTATTACAGACAGCTACCAATAAATCACAGGTCCTAAAATGTGAAATTAATATGTTTTCTACAATGTAATATTAAGCTGGGTCAGTGGGGTAGAATGGTTATTTTGGTATTTGGGAGGCATAACGATATTTTTCAGTGGGCACCCTAAAAAAAAATCAGTTACTTAAAGACTTCCAAATGACAATCTTTTTTGACTAGATTTAAGTGAAGTAACAAGAGAATCATTCTTCGGGACCTGTGCTATAAAAATGCTTTTGCTCACCTTTGCTTCTATTCTTTGACACTCAGGCTTGCTGTGCTGCAAAGAAATGTTGTGGTACATTGCACCTGCGATATATCCACGCTAAGAACAGATGAGGGGAGAAGGAACATTCATGATTTTGCAATAATGAGACTGCTGATCCACAGCCTGCTGGTAATTCCTGCACAGCGAAAATAAAGCCAAAAAGAATTGCCAAGAATCTCATCTGCATGCTGACAACTGCATGTCTCCTCAGATGCATCCATCCTCAGGTCACCCTTTTTGTTTTTTTAACCTGGCACTGGTATGGCTAATGGAGTGGCAAGCAGTCTTGTCCTCTGAGTAGTGAACTGTCTACAGACTCCAGAATACCATTTATTTTGTCTGGCTCTATTCATTGGCAATTTATTCATGGCCAAGACTAAGTCAGATAGGAAATTCAAACTGATCGGCGCCAGTTCTATGAGAAGTCTGCCCCCATTTTACTTTAAATGGTTTTCTAATTGATACAAATAACTATGCGGATGCTGTTTTGCATCAGATTAGTTTCCAAAGATTAGAATCAGTTTAAATTGAAGCTAACTCACCCCTGTCAAATTGAAATAGTGTTTATACAGTGCCTCACTACAGTATAAATTGGTTTTAAATTTGATTTAAGATAAATTGGTGCATTTTCCTTATGCAGATACAGCTTTATTTTAATAACACTTCACCAAGTACACTTCATATGCGAAAGCTAGCACTGGCAGGGTGTTTGCATAGCTGGACAGTGGTTCACTTTTTTTTTTTTTCGTTAATCAAGGGTGAACCAAAGAATCAGGAGGGAGAGTGAATCATGCAGGGACCAGAAAGTCTTATCAGCTGTGACCTCTTCAGCACCCGAGACAGAGAAGAAATAAGGAAATGATTTACAGGTTATAGCCATTCAGGATTCATTCTTCATAAGCTGCTGGAGAACAGCTGTACTCTGCACATGGCTCACCCATGTCCTGCTGTGCTCCTCATCTGGGAACCTTCTACCAGCAGACTGTTCCCGCTACCAGGTTACAAGCTTTTCACTACTTACTGAAAAATAAAAGCTTAGCCGTGTCAGTCCCTACCAGTTTCTGCAAATTAGACTGCTGCTAAGAACAGGAAGATTTAACCTTAGCAATACGTAAGCATACTGAGCTATTACTATACCCTTTATAGGCTGAGAAGGCCTGCTTGCTATTTCACATGTTTACATTCCACCCAACTTCAGTATTTACCTCAGAAGTAGATAGGATAAAGCACAGTAAAGCAGATACCAGTAAGTCACAAGCGCTGTGCTTGATATGGAGGTCTGCAACTCTGGGAAATATATTGTGATAGGTGGTTACTTTTTTATCTTTAGTATCTGAATGTCATAAATATGTCAGATTTTCTTTAAAAGGATGTCTTTCTTAGGCATTGCCAGACACAGAGAGTATCACTCAGTCATCTCACCAAAAGCTAGCATAATTTAAATTGATCTCTCTTTGCAAGCAATGAACATTGTAAGACTGTATATACCGGGTGCTCTAGCAGTCACCAAGAAACAGTATTTTAACTGCAAAAGCTAGTTACAGCTATCTAAGGTTATACAGGTGAATGTATATAATTTTCTTTAGGTCTCTTGAAGTTTACAATACAAACAGAAAAGGTTACTCTCATTATACTACACTCAGCATTGCAGACTTCTTCCAATCTACCTTACTACTGCTAACAACTTTTTTTAAAAGTAACTTTTTTAAGGAAAATATTTGAATATTGATG
This sequence comes from Baryphthengus martii, assembly GCA_013396935.1. Lineage (NCBI taxonomy): Eukaryota > Metazoa > Chordata > Aves > Coraciiformes > Momotidae > Baryphthengus > Baryphthengus martii. Next base: position 141,629 of record VWZK01011089.1, read on the forward strand.
ATTATGTGCTTTAAAAACACTACATAGCCGTTTTTTAAAAAGACAAGCATTAGAGCTATTGCATTATATCACACTGCTTTATATAAAAACTGCACCTGTGTTTACATGCTGCACGCCGAAGCCAAACTTTTCCTGGCTATGGGACCACCAGGTACACGACTACACAGGGAACCAGTTTCGGGCAATTACAGAAGAGATTCAGTGGGTGGGTACAGCCACCCCAGGCAGAACATACTGCTGGTGGATTATGTCTGCACACATCACATAGAGATGAAGCCACTACACAGAGTGTAGGAGGGAGGGGAGGGGAATACACTGGCCTACCTCTCAAACTGAAATCACTGACATGTTTTACTATTGACCTGAGCATTCAGGAGCAGGGCAAGTTCACTTAGCTCCCAGACCGACTTTAATGACTCTTGTATAGCATTAATAGAAAACCACTATGAGTCCTAGCACTTCCCAACTATGATTAAAGAATATTCAGCAGTCTGCTCTCTTGAAATTCAAAAGCAATTAGGAGATAGCAATATTGCTAATACTTATTGCACAAATAAGCAAAGGACAAAATCTGAGCCTCACAGTTAATTTTCTGTTTAGTTCTCTTTATCTATTCTGTTCTTTAATTACTTTGACATTCTGCATAAAGTGATCTCATTAGCAAGGTATTTGCATGATGAAACTTGTGGCTCCTTCTCAAGAAAGCTGCCCCAAAGCCATATTTACTCTTACGCTTTCTAGACCTCTTATACGGCCTATGAATGTCTTGAGAAAACTACTTTTTCCAAGTTAACCCTCCTCTGTGCTGTCAAGAGATTGCCTGGACAATGGGACAAGTCAATAGCGTTGTCTGTGTCCTTCTCCTTACATTATGCATGTGTGATTACAAGTTTGCACCTGTGAAAGCTGCTAATAGGCAGCATCTGAAAATTCTTGCTTTTCATAGATAAAAAAGGTGGAGGAGTATGAGTATAGCTATGGTTAAAGAGGGATCTGAGGGAAACTGGGTAGTACTTAGTAATATAAGGTATAACTATTTTATGAGAAGGTAAATTAATTAATAGATTTGATGTGTATCTCTAGGTTAAATTAGTTTGGGGTTTTTTGAGTGTACAGTCTGGAGTGAGGTAGCTTAAAAAGCTCTTTCTGGCCTTTCATAATGAGGAGGCTCATTAATTGTTAGATCAACTATTTCCCTTACTCTTTAAAGGTGGGAGTGTGTGGGGTTTTTTTGTTGTACTTTTAATTTTTTCTGGCCTTTTTATTAACTTGTGTAATTATTGAGTTCTACTAAAGTGAACTGAGGTGGCTGTACATACATGATTGCACAGTTTGGGTAAGTAATGAGCTAGGTGATAGTAAGCCTTCTAGATGAATCTTTCTGCTTCTAGGTTATGCAAGGAGAGTGAAGGAAGGTGATCTGGTCATGATTTCTGTGGTATAAGAGTAATGACGCTTCTCTACAGCAGCTGCTAGGAGGCAAAAAAAAAAAAAAAAAAAAAAAAAAAAGTGGAGAAGAGCCTTCATTTAAGCTGTTTTAAAATATCTTAGTCTGGCTTTTACCAAGGGGGTCAGATGTGCTTTAGGAGAGGTAACTAAGCAATACTAATAATTTTTATTGCAATGCTGGCTGCGAATGCTGAAGCTGAAAGTTTTTCTTCTGTTTAAAAGCTCCTTATTGCTCCTTTTTTTTCATGTCACTTACTAAACACTATCTACGGTACAACATAAATACTACGTGAAAGAACAAGCTAATGCTACTATAATGATGCAAAGAAAGGGTGAAATAAAACTAAAAGTCATCCAGTAACAGCAACAAGCAATTAGAGGAAGATATAAAAATATCTCCATTATTATGTTGTAAAATCCTGTGTGTGTGTGACAACATATTTAAATGGAACAGTCACCTTTCCCAGTGATGCTTTACAATATACTCTTTTCTGTCTTGAAACCAGCCTGGGACTCAAGCAGCTGATGTTCATGTGTGCTTACTGCAGGGAGCGACTGCTCCAGAGTTTCTTCCACGCTGTCAGCTTTTGCATGGCACAGCTGCCATGCTGGTCCCTTCACAAGCAGGTTTGAATGTATTTGCAGAACTTGCATTTCCAGACCTGAGACTGGGCTAGTAAATCTCCTTTGTATACACACCTTTGAAACTTGATGTTTAAGCTTTACAGGCTTGTTAAATCTAGCAGTGTCCTTACTGTAATGCTGAATTAATTGCAATTTCAGTGAATGAGTTCTTATCTGTCGGGCTAAAGGCTAACTTTGTACGCTTGTTTGCACTGGCTTGATTCAGGTATGAGTTATTATTCTAGGAGCTTCTCTAAGTGAGAACTACATCTACATAAATTCAGGTGTTAGAAGAATATGTGTAGTCATTTTTATAGTGAAAGCGAAATAGCTTATCTTGATTTAGGCAATGTCACTTCAGTTTCATTTAAATCAATACAAGCTATTTTTATATGAGCTTGAGTACCCATCTGAAACTAACTGTATAACTTATTAACAAAATTACGAACTTTTTTCTTAAGATAAAATTCCTAGGAACTTTGACAACATGCCACCACTTGTATTGAATCCTCTTCACTGTATAAGTAGTAGCATTCCTCATGCTGAGCCAGCTGACTTGTGCTATTATATTGTTTGGATACAAATGTTTATCAGGCAACTACAAAACATGGAGTAACTTCACAAACACTTTGAATTTGAAGTGACAGCATTAAACCGGCAGAGACTAAAAGGAAGTTAGTGGTAAGGGAATAATACCATGCCTGTTATAGCTCATGATGTCATGAAGGTATTTTGCTGCAGTTTGCAGCAAGAAGCACACGTCACCTGTATGATAAACTGTAGAAATAAATTTTATGTTATTTATAAGACAAATTTCCTAATGGAATATGGCAAATGCTTTTTAAATATGCTACACCACCTGGCTACATAGCAAAATAGTATCCTTTTGTTACAACATGAAGAGGAGAGAAAAAAACATAAATCCAGAACCCATTTTTATTTCAGCTTGTTCTAGATTCATCCTCAGGGTGTTGTGTATATACACGTGGTTAACATAAACTTATTTTACAGTTTGTTCTCTCTAACAATATAAAGACAATTTTTGTCAGCTACAAGGACTCGGTGTCCTGTTGGGCATCTCTAGGAGTGAAAATAACCTAATTCTGGGAACAAAGATCTAACCTGTGTTTGGGCATGTATTGGTTTTGATGAGTGACGCTGATAAAAGCAGGCATTTATATAATCCAGTATAAAGGTACGTGTGGCAACAATTACAGTTTCAAGGTACTTTTAGAGACTGATAAATCAAGGAACCTTTGTCAAGACTTCTACAATGAGTCCCTAAATACTGGATTTTTGTCAGATGAAGAACAGTAAACTTTTGTCTAACTGATACACATTCCCAGACTCAGATACATCAAACCTCAAGTTCTAACAAGTGTGAACCCCTATACAAATGCAAATACAAGAAAGCTGTAGCTTTTGGCTAAGTATAAATGTGATCACATTAACCTTCTGTATTTCTTCCTCCTATTTGTAGCTGACCTGAGGCAGGCAGAGAAAACTGCTGGTAGTTATCAAACTGAAACTTCAGATGTCAAACCCTTTATAGAAAACCACTACTTTCATCTTGCATAGCATATCTGAAACTTGGAAGAGCCACTTCCTATACATACTGTGAAGGATGGACGCTTTGAACTCATTCTAGCATAAGGGTAACTGAGCAGCAACAGTGCCAGGGGTGCCCATAAATTGTCACGAGTACCCATGGCTCTGCATCAGCCTGAAGCCTGGCTGCAGCCACTTGTTGCCTCGGGTACGTGGTGGAAGTGACAGCGCGGGAGGGGGGCTGGGGGCCGAGGTTGACCTCTTCTCAAACAAGGGTAAAATGGCAGCTCTGCCCTAACTCTTCAGGACTTAGTTAAAATAAAAATGAAGAAAAAACCCAAACAAAACCAACAACTAACCAAGCAATAACAAAAAAAAAAACCAAAACAAAACAATTCACCCACCCACAAGCCAGAGAAAGTGGTACCTGACTCCACTACTGAAAAAACACCCAAAAGCAACAGAAACCGGTTTTGTTGTGAAAAACAGCAGACTGCGTGACTTCTCACTTCGGGGGAGGGGGGGGCCACACGACGCCACGTCGTCACCACAGCAGCATCTGCACTTGATGCCTGTTATATTGGTACGGTATTACCCCCGCCCCGTACTACTGTCCGGACGAGACGGACCGACGGTGAGGTACCAGCCCCCGGCCCCAACCCTCCCCAGTCGTGGGCGGGGCGGCCCCACTGATCCCAGGAGAACGGATGAGGGGAGGAGCCGCCGTGACTCCAGCCCTAAGCAGAGAGACTCCGCTGTTTTCCGGGCACGGGGAGTCGGCCGGTGAAGTAGGGACTACCCGCTCCCTGCTGCGACGCTCCTCTCCACCGCCCAGCGCCGAACCCCCACCCCGCTGAACGGAGCGGCCACTCCGCGCATGCGCCAGAGGGCACCGCTGAGGGGCGGAGACAGAGCCCGGCGCCCGCCGGCGGACCGTACCACTGCGCGTCCTGGGGGTGGCTTAGTAAAGAGCTTCCCTCAAGAATTCGCTTATGGGGAGTCCCCTCTGGCTCCTTCCCTAACTGCCTGTGCGAATAAGCGGTACTGGCAGGGACAAGCAGGAGGGAGGCCCCTGCCCTCGCTCGCACTGATTCCCTCCACTACCTCCTCTCTCTCGCCTCCCCCGGCGGCGGCGAATTGGGCGCGCCCCGCCCGCTTCCCCCCTCCCGCTGCTGATGGTCGGGCCCGCTCGCGTTGCCCGTGGCCCGGNNNNTGCTGTGTCTATTGTTCCCCCACCCCCACCCTCTACATATCCTGCCACCCAAAAAAAAGAAAAAAGAAGAAAAGTTGAGACACTCCCCTTCATCCGCTAAGCGTAGAGGCGTCGGAGCGGCTGCGGTGTCTAGCTCCTCCCCCGCAAAAAAAAAGTCTAGGCCATGTGTAGCTTCGGCACCTGGTAATTCTTGTGCTGAGGCCTTCCCTTTCCTCTGGCTTTCATACAAAGATCAGGAGGGCGGGGGGACTCTGCCTCCCCCCCCCGCCCCGAAACCGAGCATGCATCAGAATGGAGGTTTGGATTCTGCGAACCTCTCTTCTCGCAAAACATGAAAGTTGTGTGCGTAGGTGTTTAATAATAGTGAAATTTGAGTTGCTTGCAGGCCTTCTAAGTTTGCTCACTTGTCTGGGGAGGACACAGTGACTTGGGATCTGCGTTTTCAGTCATGGCAAAAAAATACATGAAGCTTGTGCTTAGTTTCAGAGATTTGCAGCAACTTGTTTGTGGTTCTCTTTGGCCACAGCAGTGAGAACTTTTTTTATCTTCTTGATTCTATATTTGGTCAGATGAGTTAAGAGATTTTTAATTTTTTTTTTAATTGCCTCCTGTTGTTACAGTCCTTTAAGTTGGCGACTTGAGACTGATAGAAATAAGAAACAGAGGTTGAGGCTCTTTGCAGCGTTTTGGAGTTTTCCCCATTTTGGAAATGGAGATGAATTGCTCAACTCAGTAGGGTATCAAAGGTGTCTGTTGCTGTAGCAAGTCTGCCATTCGTTAGAAATGGCAGATCTTGTGGAGCCTGTCTTGGATTTTTTTTTTTTTTGCCACAGTAAAGGAGGCAGAGTGGTGGTTGCCGCCCCCTTCTCTTTGTTACTAGCTCTGGTTCTTTGTTCAGCCTAAAGGGGAAAGGAGGCCCCTGTTAGGGATAGTTTTGGTGAGGCTGGAATCTTACTTTTCCTAGGGAAGAGGAATCGCTTTTTGCCTTGTTGAAAGGAAACTGTAGTGAAATTTGCAGAAAGCAAGCTTCTAAACTGTTTGTATGGCTTTGTTGTTTGTTTGTTTTAATCGGTATGCCTTTTTTTGCTTTTTTAAAAAAAATAAAGTCAGGGAGCTGTAGTTTAACAGATACCGATACCTCCAATTTTCCTGTTATCCGTGGATTTTGGTACTTGGTGCAAGTATCAAACTCCCTTAACAGCCAAAAAGCTGTACTTGCTGAAGAGGTGGGTGAGAAACTGAGGAGGGAAGAAGTTTGAAGGTGGCAGGATAATGGCGACTTAAAAGCAATTGTGGCTCATATCTTCAATGAATATGTAGACTAGAATGGATGCAGTTAACAATGGAGAGAAAAGAGAATCTGTTATGAAAGTGATTTAAAAAAAAATGCTTTCTGTGTGACAGAAATTAACAGCTTTGAAAAGTTTTTGATGTCTTTTTTTTTTTTACACATTATAACTGTTATAACAACAGTTATTTTACACTTCTTACGGAAATGTAGTTACTAGGAAAAAATTTAGAGTTAATACTTGTAGTAGATATTGATAATACCAATTTGTAGTTCATCTGGCTATTCTGAGCATTTTGTAACTGTTGTAACAGAAAAGTTCTGAATCAAAGCGAGGGGAGTGTTCAAGGCCTTAAACAACCCAAACCCCAAAAATATAAAGATACCTCAATCACCAAACTGAGGTAGTGGTATATCTACAAGGATGTCATAACAGAAGCAAATGACCGTTTTTTTGTCATAATTGTCCCTCCACACATACTTTCACCCTTTCTTTAAAGGTATACACTAAAGTGTTGAAAAGTACTAGAAGCATATATGCATATCTTCTGAGATGTACTAAATTCCTACGTGCTTTTGTGAAACTCGGTGTGACTGTCATTTAAAGTTACCTTTTTTAAATTAGCCTGTCACCAAGTGTTTTCAGAGTGTGCTGGTGTTAATGTTTTCTGCTAATTAACAGTTTTATTAGCTTCCACACTGTACCCACAGCTTCAGATAGATGAAGCTTGATTTCATTTTCCGCAGTTTGTTTGTAATAGCTTGTCAGCCACATTCAGTTTGCAGAATTTGCATTGCTTGTGATCATGCTCAGGTCAAAAAATTTGTTCAATTTTGAGCCGGTGTACTATGGGAGGAACTAAAACCATACCAATTAAAGCATTTCAATCATCATGTCTGAAATATTTTTAACTAATGCTTCTAGTCTTAATATATGTATGACCATAGTTTAGCAGAGTCTTTTTGCCACACTGTTTAGGACCATGCTAAATCTGGAAGGATGTTGTAGCTTTTATTTTAGCCTCCTACTATGTTCTTCACGTTGTTGCCACTGTCTTGCAGCATGTGTGTGGCTCAGGTAGTTCAATGGTCTCTTCCAAAATAATTGTGTGTTGTACAATTCCCCATAGCAATGAGGACAGGACCCAGACGATCTTTCCAACTCTTGTACTTCTGTACAGCGAAGCACAGTTCTGGAGAATCACTCAGCAACTGACACGGTTGCAGTTAATAAGTGTATTTATTCTACACCAGCGCTGTAGCAATATTGTTTAGATTGATGCAGTGTGTAATTTAATGTGGGTGTTCAGAGGGCTCTACCTTTGTGAAAAATTTGAGATCTGCCTTAGAATGGGGTTGGTTTTGCCCATAAAGACATGACTACACCTGTTTTAATAGGGCAATATGCTACTATATTCAGACATTGTTTAAGTACGTTAGCACTTCTAGTTGAAGTTCATCTTACTTGCAGATATAAGCTTTAACTCAAGTATTCCACAGAAATTCATCAATGGGTTGTGCAGCAATGGTGTCCAACCTCTGCTCAGAGCTCAAAAGTCAGACCTTTGCTGATCTTGTGCTGTCGTCTTAGTTTCAAAAGCCAGACCAAAACTCCCAATCACTTCAAATGCTGGTGCAGTAGTTTTAGGCCTGTTTGAATAGCTGTTTGTTGGACTGATCAGGCATAGATGATCTTTTTTACATTCATCTTTACATGAGTTCACCCATTAATATTAGAGAAGTCAATCCAAATGTAACTCCTGCTATTAAGATTATTTTTTTTGTTGTGGTTTCTATTGGAGCAGTTCTGAAATGCCTCATGATGTCATGGTAGCTGTACTTAAAATAAGCAAACGTGGTCAATGTACATAATTTACCTGTGTTGAATTTATAAAGTAAAGTAACTCAGAAGTTACAAAGTATCAAAAAAAAAAAAAAAAGAGCCATAAAGGTCACATCTTGCCTCTGTTTAAGCTGTTAATACTGTTTTGTAATGGGTTAATTTAACGATGTTTTTTTTCTGGGTATCTTAGTAACTAGAGAGACTGAGGTGCTTTTGAGGGGATGTAGCAGTTTTTGTTAGTCAGTTGCCTACTTGTCAGATGTAGTTGAAATTCCTTTAGGGCATGTTGCCTCTTATATTTTTCTGTGTTTTAGACTATTTAACATCTGTAGACCTTGCTGAAGTCTCAGATAGTGTCCAAAACTTAATGTTCATCAAAGGAATCCTGTGGGTTTCTTTTTATTTGATAGCTCTCTTCAGAATTTAGGTAACTTGTATGAATTAAAAAGTTATTTATTTGTTAATTTTAAATATATTCAACCCAGAACATGACAGTGTATGTAAGAATTTAATTTTCGGGTAGGTCTTCCGGTCATTTGTTGGTATCACATTTTGCATCACATGGTGAACAGTGCAGGATGGTAAACTCCTGCCGGCATTAAATTGGCACTTGGTTCATCTCTTTTTAGTTAAGGAGTCAGCTTTTCAGAGATTATATTGTTACTTCTTAGTGAGAGCTGTTTGACTGTTATCATTTTATAAAACAATAGATTTCAGTCTTTGAAGCCTTTCTGTGGAAGATTAATAGGTTTGCCAACTTTCTGTAAATACTACTTTGCATTTTTTTTGTCCACTTCCTCTTTCAGTTATGTTCTCTTCTTTTGCGCTTCCCATGTGCGCCCACACTGGTGGGTGATACAAAATACGTTCCTAACACTTTTGTATGGTTTTTTACCTTTGTATTGACAAGTTTAGCATCAAGTACTCATGCTGTCTGCAATGCTGGTGCTGTGCTCTTGGCTTCTCTGTGCCTGTTTCTCATGTACTCACACTCTAGTCAGAGTTAGTCCGACACTGTGCATAGAGCTTCTTTAGTTCCATAAGAGGGGGAGATGTCCTGTCCCTGCATGTGGTAGCTCTTGGTACACCTTCCTTTTCTCCCTACGTACTCTAGTAAGGCTGTGATACATGAAGAAGAGATAGACAGGTTTAGGAATCAGTAGATGAAGTGTTTGTACCAGGAAGGGCACCTTCGCTTTCACTAGGTAAAGGAGGAGAGAGACTTTTGACGCCTTTGTCTTCACCACAGGATGATGTCTCCATGGTGAAGCCACTTTGTAATGTGATGGTGGCTGGAAATGAGGGTGCTAATGAAGAAAGAGGAACCTCTCACATACCTTTTCCTTCCCAACCCATGTCAACCTACACATAACAATAATCCTTTGAAACTTAATGGTTTTTTTGTCCATAGCTTTGAATATATATTTTTTTATGAGGCTAATACTAAACCCCTTTTTTTTTGTTGGTGATACTAAGACCTGAAAGATATAAAAGGTATTAGCCTGTTGCTAGGGTGTGTTATATTGGTATCTATTGTTAGTTGTTACTGCTGACCTCTAATGTGGAAGGATCAATATGCTTTGGCAGATACTCACCCACAGGTCTTCTGTTTGATTAAATAAGCTCCTATTAAATTTACCAACTTGCCAATTTTTTTTAAATTTCTCCTTTCTGGTAAAAGAATGATGTGAAAGTTAAAAGGTAAGCTGAATTTATTATTTCTTTTTAAGTGTACACTGCAGTGTATGGTATGTAGACTATGCTTAATTTTGAATCTATTTAATTGATTAGTTGCAATATATTAAAGAATATGCTGCAAGTATATTTGGGAAGCTTGTTAATGTTTGGGGTCTTTTTTTTTTCATAAGGGAAAATAACAGATCTTACATTTTGTATAAAATAGAAAATTGTTCTTAATTGTCTGCTTCCTTATCCATCAGCATGCTAAGTAAAATGTCAGTGATGATGGTACAAGCAGAAGTAGTTGAAATTGAAGTGACCTGTTTAGAAAAAAAACACCAAAAAAACAAGCAAACAAACCAAAATCCTGCACGTTCTTTAAGCCACAGATGCATTTGAAATGAAGCTTCCTCAAAAGTATCATGTTATTGAAAGTCACTATTGCCTTAAAAATTTCAAATTTTTACGCTCTTACTATCTTGAAGCTTTGTAAATCTGGGACTTAACAGTACCTGCACAAAACAAAGTAGGGCTAGTGTAGTAAATGACTTCCATCTTCTAGTCATTAGTTACAAAGAGCTGTGATAGATCTTTCCTAAACATCAGATTTCGAAGATACTGTTTTGTGAAATGTTTGGAAATGTTTTTGCTGGTGGAAAGGAGTGTGGTTGTCCTCTCCTATTATCTTTTCCTCTTGACGTGCATGTGACCAAAACTGCAGCCTTACAAGTATCTGCAAGGCTCTGGGTTTTAGTAACTGACAAGAAGGGCTAATCTTCCACTTAAATACCTAAGTTAGAAGTAGGTCCAAGTTCTTCAAGGTTATTAACTTAATGCTAAAACTTGATACTTGTGTTGTTATGGGATGGCTGAGAGCTAGCTGTTGAGCGATTGGTTCTCTAGATAACTTCACCTCACATTACTTTAGGTTGTATCTGTTTCCCTCAGCATCCTGACTCTCCTTGTCACTTTGGAAGCTGAAAGCTGGATTTTAGAATGGTTTGAGACTTACAATCTTACCGTAACACCCTCTTTCTTGGCAGCTGATGATGCCGTTTTTCCTTCCTCCTGAGCTGAAGCTCATGTCGAAGACATGAAACTAAAGCTGTTCTGTAGCAGTGCTTCCTCTTACCTCTGACTAACAAATTTTGTTAAAATAGTGTAACATTTTGAAAATAGTGTTTCTTGTATTCCCAGTGGACAAGGCAGAACATGTTGGAGGATGTGAAAGAAAAGTAGAAATTCCAAGAAGGTAAAGTTCACTAATCCTACCAGGAAAACTGGTCAAAAAGAGAAGCAGCACTATTGTGGAGTTGTTAGGGAGTTCTCCAGTTGAAAGCCTTTGACAACTGACCATACCTATTAGGCATGTCTTCGTTTCCAGAGACACACGGACTGCTAGTTCTCTTTAAAATGGTTCATGTCTCAGGAATGTCAGTGTTCAAAGTGGAGGTGTGTATGTTCTAACACTACCTGACTTGGGAAGAAAACTTAGTAGCCCATGATAGCAGCCATTCTTTTCTTGGAAATGAATGTCAGATTTGTTTTCTTAATCATATGCCCAGTTGTTTTCCAATTTGAGGGAACCAGACTAATTGGATTAAAAGTTTTTAATAAACTACTGTGGATCTCTAGTTTCTGACATACAAACCTGTATAGGCAGTTTGTTTTCCTCATGACCTTTTTGAGATAGACCATAGTCACTTTCTAGGATTTGTGTGGTTGTTTTTTTTCCTGGAATTATACCTGCCTGCTTATCTTCTAAGAATGATTCTTTTAAGCATCAATGAAAAAATGTTACGTAATCTGAATAGCTATTAATTTGTGTAATATTGACAGGAGATATCGGAAACTATTACTATGGACAAGGGCATCCAATGAAACCGCATAGGATCCGAATGACCCACAACTTGCTGTTAAATTACGGCTTATACAGAAAAATGGAAATTTATGTGAGTATAAGTAATAGAATGTTCACTGAAGCATTTTAAGTTATTTTTAAAGGGCTTCAAGTATTCTCACACACATAAATGGAGAGAACTGGAAGCAGAAAATACTTAAATAATGTATTCAGAGCTCTCCTAGAAGTGTAGCAGTATTTTTATGACTGGTGAGGATTGTAGATTGTTGTCTGTGTCAGGAAGCCCCAGTAGAGAATTTTCACTGGTATTTTTATGATTGGAGGGGACATTGGGGTACTGCGGGGGACATCGGGGTATCTTCACAAAAAATTGGTAAAGTTGTATGCTAACAGCACAGTAGCCCTTGCTTTGTGTAAAACAGCACTACTATCAGTTGAACCGTTCTCCCTTCAAAGTAGATTAAATTTCTTTTGAGTTGTCTGTTTTAGCAAATTGTTAGCTGATTTTGCAGAGCACTCTGATTTTTCTTGAATATTGTGTTCGATTCTGGGCCCCTCACTACAAGAAGGACATAGAAGCGCTGGAGCGTGTCCAGAGAAGGGCTCGTGAAGGGCCTAGAGTACAAGTCCTATGAGGAGCGGCTGAGGGAGCTGGGGTTGTTTAGTCTGGAGGAGACCTGACCACTCTCTACAACTGCCTGAAAGGGGGTTGGAGCGAGGAGGGGGACAGCCTCTTCTCCCTGGTGGGGTGTGTGACAGGACCAGAGGTAATGGATGCAAGCTGTGCCAGAGGAGTTTTAGACTGGACTTTAGGAAATGTTTTTTCACTGAAAGGGTCATTAAGCATTGGAATAGCTTGCTGAGGGCAGTGGTGGAGTCACCATCCCTGGAGGTATTTAAATGGGGTGTAGACCTGGTGCTTAGGGACATGGTTTAGTGGTGAGCTTGCAGTGTTTGGTCAAAGATTGGGCTAGATCTTGAAGGTCTCATCCAACCAAAGACATTCTGCAATTCTGTGATTCTTGTTACCAGCGACCCCACAAAGCTACTGCTGAGGAAATGACCAAGTACCATAGTGATGAATACATCAAATTTCTCCGATCAATAAGGCCTGACAATATGTCTGAGTACAGCAAGCAAATGCAGAGATGTAAGTGTTACCATTAGGCTAAATCTGTGTGTGTGTGCTTTGATGGTTAGCATTGTTTAGAGCTAAATATTCACCACTACAGAGGTAAGAACGTGGTTTAATGATGTGGTGTGGGTGGGTTAGAGAAAGAGTAACATGTGCCTGCCTTTAGCTAAACTAGTTTGGGGACTTTACTATTAAAAGCAGCCATCTTAGCAAAAATGTTCTTTAAGTTTGTGGAAGTTTTGCCTCCTCTTTCACAGGGTGTATTCTAGATATGAAATAATATTTACTGTAGACCTAATGCACAGATTAAACTTCAGTTGTGAGCTATTTGCAAAACTGTTTTAATCTGTTCTAATGAAAATTTTTTCTGAGAAAGAATTGCTTTTAGAAGAGTAGAGAAGAAAAATCACTGTGTGAAAACGTGTTTAAGTCAAAAGGAGTTACTCATTCCTCTTGGAGGGAGATAATAAAAAGGGTGCATTACTTACTGTTCACCCTTTCTGTTAATATATTTCCTTAATTATAGGAATAGGCTCATAGTACTGTTAGGAATGCAGTTGGACGACTATTACATCAATTTAAAAGGCAGTATTGTAACCTCTATGATGCCTTATTCTCAGCAAATTATTTTTCCCAGTAACTGTGCATTTCTTAACATGACCTATGTTAATCAGCACTTCTTCAATAATCTGAAAATTATCTAACTTCTTGTTAATGAGGAGACAAAGCTTCCTGTGAAAACTAAAGGGTGGGGGGGAGATAGCCTGGAGTCGTCTTTGATTATTAAGCCCTTACGTTGTTTTCAGTGTTTAAAATTTCCCCTGGCAAAAATGAGGTGGGGATGGGAAAGGAGTGGTTGAAATGCTGAATGAGCTATGCCTTGCATCTGCAAATGCTATCCATGCATATGACAATGGTGTTTTTGAAAAGTAATGCATTTCTTACACAGTTAATGTTGGAGAAGATTGTCCTGTATTTGATGGCCTGTTTGAGTTTTGTCAGCTGTCAACTGGAGGCTCTGTTGGTAAGTATAGGTTGTTTGCCAGCTGTTTTTTAACTTTATTAAAACTTTGATAGTGTATTTAACATTAAGCAAATCTAAGTTGTTGATTTGTATTTTATAAAGAAATAATAATTATATATCAGTTATAGGCTGTCAAATACGAGATATATCAAGTATCTCAGAATTGGTGAGGGATCAGATCTAGGATCAACTTACATGAAATAGTCTCTTATTTTTCAAGTAACAGACTTAAAGGCCTTCAGAAGTTTGACTGCAGTTCCTTTCATTTTTGTGTATGTCTTTTTGCAGCTGGGGCTGTAAAATTGAACAGACAGCAAACAGACATGGCTGTTAATTGGGCTGGAGGACTTCACCATGCCAAGAAATCGGAGGCATCTGGTTTCTGTTATGTCAATGATATCGTGCTTGCCATCCTTGAGTTACTGAAGTAAGTTTATGGTGGCAACAAGATAAAATTATATCAAGTGTCAAATTCAAGTATTTAAATGCTTGCAGATATGGATTGTAATTGTTATTTCAGGGAGTTTTCACAGCTCGTATTGAACTTGTGCAGTTTCAATGAAGAAATCTCCAAGGTCTGCCCACTCTGTGGTTTGGCTTCAGCAAGAAGTGTAAAATACAGGCAAAATGAAAAGATAACTAATAGGAGATAAGTTTAAAACAGATACTTAGAAGTAGTTTGCACAGAGGATAATGAACATCTGGAACTTGTTGCTACAGGAGGCTGAATGAAGCAGACAGCAACAACATTCAAAAAGAGATTAGACGTAAGCATGGACAAGAGGTCTGTGAATGAATGTTAAAGGTCCAAGCGACACTGCATCCTGTAAAATACTGTATGCTGTAATTCTAGATGTCGGGAAAGTGCTGGAATAGGAGACTTCAGAAAATGGACAGGTTTACATGCTTTCTGTAAATGTTAATCTCTTGAGGACAGAATAGTGGGCTAGATGGATCACTGCCCTGACCCCTTAGGGCAGTCATTATACTCACAATCATACACCCATTTGGTTTCTCGTTATGCCTGTTTCCTATCGTTTGATTCGTTACTAAACCAAACAGGAATGTTCAGGAAAGATCGTGCTGTTATGAATAAATAATGAAATAACAGCTGTGCTGCTGTGACTGCAGAATAAAAAAATGAGAGGAGTAATGGAAAAGTGATTATATAATCAACTTCTAGCAGAAGGACTTCACTAGAATTTCAAATCTTGAGTGTTACTTGTACTGCTTCAGAGGACTATATCCCTTCTAATAACATATAAATCTCATTTTTTACAAAAAGTATTCTAGGTAACGCTAACATAGTTAATATTAACATATTAAGGCATTCGTTTTAATGTACAGCATATATTCAGGATCTGTCTCTGCAGTCTTAAGAAAAGCAGTATGATTTTCTGTGGTCCAGTCTTGAATTTTTTAGCTTAATGTGCATGTGAAAGAAGGAAACTTTCAAAAGGTTATGGGCTATGTAACCATAGGAAACTGTCCTATTCAATGTCTCGTTAAGCAAAAATCTTAGCCCACCTGAAATTATGGCTGCTTGAACCCGCATTCTGTAGTGCTATGCAAGGCATGAAAATCCATCTTATGTTGTGGATAGACTTTGTTCTTTACTAAGCAACATAGAATTTAAGGGATGCTTGCTGTTGTTTCCAATGCTCCAGGACTTCAAACAGCTGTTTTCTTTATCCATCTCAAATAAACTGATGTGAAACTTGCCCTATTTAAAGAAACACTAAGTAGTAGTGTAATCATTTCTTCCTAATAATAACTTGGAAATAAGAATGTGCCTATCTTTACAAGTTGTAGAAGTGAAGAAAGAAAGTCAATGGAAAATAAGCATTTAAAATTATTTTTTGTGGGCTTGTGGAACATGGGTTTTTCCTACTCCTGACACTATGCTGCATGTAGTGTGCACTAAGAGATGTTTGAGTGCAGATTGTGTTGGTAGTTACTGAGAAGGAAGAAAGAAATGCCGTGTGAAAGGAGTGAGTTCAGCAGATGTGAACAGAAACACAAGGTACAACTTCTACAGAGTGAGACAATTTGGGGTAAATCATAAATGTGTTATATATTTAAATTGCTTACTTTGATGAAGGTAAACTTAGTTTCATTATTATCCAAACTGCACTAAGAATTCTAAGAGCATATAATCACTTCAATCAAAATGGTCGTAACCTCGAATTGCAGTGTTTGGTCGGATTTTTTAGTTAGGTTTTTCTTTGTTTAGATATCAGTATATTATAAACGTAACAGCTAACGGTGATTTCTCATACATTATTTTTTTTCTAGGTATCACCAAAGAGTGTTGTATATTGATATTGATATCCATCATGGTGATGGTGTTGAAGAAGCATTTTATACCACAGATCGTGTCATGACAGTATCATTCCATAAGTACGGTGAATATTTTCCAGGCACAGGGGACCTTAGGGTAAGACTGAACATGAAATTTCATTAGGCAATAAATTCCCTGTTCTTCTCTTCCTTGTAGACACTGTTTTAGTACCAGGTTACAATAACTCTGTCTGATAATAATAAACAGCAGTAAGTTTTCAGAAGGTATTTTAGTCTAGAGTGATAGGTTTATTGAAGAATCTTAGGGAAGAAAAAAAGTACAGGATGACAGGGAAGTAATTTGCTCACATCTACATGAAATTGACATGCTCACGTCTCAGTAAATTGAAGTTTTAGTTCAAACATAATTAGTTCATTCAGATTTTGGAAATGTCTCTAGGAAGACAGTGTGGTATGTTCATAACGATTATCTGTACATTCACATACAGTGAAAAGTATCTGTTTGAAGATCACATGGCTTCAAAACTTACTTTGAGTCTTGGAGTAACTTCATGCCAGAGCTTTAATAGTCACAAAATTTCAGGTGTAGCTTGAATTTACTGAGTTCTATTTGAGTAGTAGTACAGTTGGCTTGTTTTTGGAATATTTCTTAGGTCACAAAGTGCCTTGAGTTCTTGTGATGCTCACTGCTGAAGAACTTTAGCATACCCCACAGACAGTTGTGTACTAAGCCTTATAGCTAGCCTGATGAAACTATTGACATTGGCCTGTGAAGAATTACCATTTAAGCTGTTGTGGAATCTCTGGCAAAGCTGAGGATAGAATCCATTTTTCCTGGCTCTTCATATTAATTTTAAGTTAGTCATTCCTCATGTTAGACTCTTGTCTGTTAGAGCAGGCAATTCCACTTCACATCTTGAAAGAATATTTCAAGTATTAAGATTAATATATTCTTATCTTTAGACTCTTAAATTAAACCTTTTTATATTACAGATGCTCGCAGGATAAGTCACTCCTCTGGAAGTAGCAACTTTGTACATTAGCTTGTACATAAAGTTACTATCTTTAAAAAAATGTGGTCAACGCTTCTAAAAAGTAAACCTACAAAATGCTATGCTGGGAAAGAATTCACTGTTTTCCTACTATGTTTAAATTGATTCAAGAGATGCGTATGTTTCTTTCTGCTAATGTTCCCAAAATACGTGCTCCCCAGTGTGCTGATGATACCCAGAGGACATGGGAGTAAGTGAAAGTTGAGCTTTAAATCAGTGGGGGTGCTAAGTGTTCATTTCAGTGTGGTTGTTGGAGCTGAATGTTATTACGGTTGTTAGATTCTACTAAACTGTTCCAAATTGATAGAGGTAGAAGTCAGATTAGGCATTGTTTTTATCCATGTGGTTTAACTTGACTGGCCACAAGGTGGTAGTGGTGTTTCAAACAAAAAGCTCAAATGAGGATGTTTATGATGACAAGCTGGTGTTGCTGAATTTGGCTAGAATTCTTTTTTTTTTTTTTTGTTAAGGGTTAGGTATCTTGGCTTTTTGTAAACAGCACTTCCTGTTGACAGAGAAGTTTATGGACTCTTCACCTCACCACACCCAGAACAAAGAATTTAAAGTTAACACACTTGAAATAAATAGAAGAATATTGTATGTTATTGAGATAATTTTTTTTTTTTTATAAGTGACAAAACAGTACCTCAGGCATGGTAGCTTTTGTGTGCTGCTAGCTGATATTTTGAGATGAGTGTTGTCTGCATACAGACTTCAGCAGGCTTTATTGCAATTATTACGTCCCTATAGGGTAACAAAAAAATCCAAAATATTAGTTTTTTTCCTATCTCCAGAGATTGCAAAGCTAATTGAACTAAAGGGAGGGACTAATTCTCTGAAAAGACAGTGTTCCTTCTGGAGGCCACTGTTGTGCTGCTTGATTCTGCTCAACTTGATTTGCCATTACTGATTGTTTGGATCAACTTCAACAGCCAAATGTTATCTTTGTTTTTGTCAGTGGGCTCCATTCAAGTTTGTTCCTGTAATTCTTTAGTTAGTTGGTCTTAGTTTGCTGCTCAGACTACCATTATTTGATGCAGGAGCAAATTATGCGTCAGGTGATGATTTTGTGATTGCAGCTGCATCAGTGTAGCTGAATGTCACAGAAGTTATCTAGTTCTGCTGCATTCATCCACTTTCTACTGAAGGTATTGTGCTGTCTGAACTTCCAATATCCTTAGTGAGTTATTTGGCTTTCTACACATCTTAGATGATAGCAATAATCTTGTCTTGTATATACATAGATGTGTTAGTTGAGCAGTGTTTGGTAGAGGCCCAGGTTCTGTGAGGAGGTTTGATTGGTTGATGAATGTGCATCTACCGGAATGCTGTATTGTTTCTTTAGTGGTTATAACCAATGCAGGTACCTATTAAAAAAAAAAAAAAAAAAAATCTGTGGAGTGGCTTAGGCTGGAAAACAATTACCCTGTTTAGTTGGAAATTGTGCAAACGCTTGGCTTTGCTATGTTTTAGGATGAGATTGAGTGAATAATTTCTTTTTATTTTTTCTTTGTTTTCTTATCGCTGGAAAGCAAAGTACTATCACCTCAGGAAAATCATCATCTGAAAGCCTAGGTGATTCACTTTGGGAGATTCTGCATAACTGCCATTCTCTAAAACAGCCAGAGCTGAATTCAGCAGAGCTCTTCAGTTTCGCTAATCCTACAGTACTATGAAATGTTAATATAAGTGCTGGAAGTAAAACAAAAAAAAAAGTCAACTGTTAACATTTTGCCTATGCTGCACTGGACCATTTGTTCCCATCCTCATGTCTATCCATTCCCCCCCAGTAAAAGATAATTACTGGAAGTGACACGTTACTGTTACATTGTTAGATTCGCTGCTAAGGAGGCTTTGGTCAAGAAGAGGAAAATGGCCATTAGTCTTTCAGTAGCTAGTGTTGGGAAATTTAGTATTGCTGGGCCATCTGACTGATGACTTCTAGTTTTTCAAGGATGTTGGCACTCAAGTGTGTTCCTTTTGCAGTGCAGCTGTTTGATACTAGTTTAGAGACGAACTGAACAGGTTAAATTTTACTGTTTCTGTACTGTGCCTTTTATTGGTGGCAGAGAACTGCTCTGTAAACTGGATCAGTTTCTGTCTGTTGTGGTGAGGAGCTAAAGGGAAGAAAGGGGAATATGTAGCAAACAGGTTTCAAGCTGATCATCAAAACAGAAGCAGGTAGATTCATGGTTTATTCACTCAATTGTGGGTGTTTTGTTTTTGGTTTTGGTTTTTTTTGCAACAAGTTTTTTCTTTTAATACGTACATTGTGTAGGAAAGCTAGAAAGATAGTCTACTGTGGTTCCTGTCCTGTCACCAGATGGAACTGAGTATCTGCAAGTTCTTCTTTGTTGTTGTTTAGAGTCTGAATTTTTTCAGGGGTGCATGTAAGTGGCCTCTATTTGGTTTTTCTCCATTTTCCTGTAGCTAGTTCTTCATCCCATGTTTGGAGAAAAGAATATGTTTTTAAAAACCTTAAGTCCAAATCTTCAGTACAGCACCAAAAACATGCATATCACCTTGCTCTTCTTTGTTTGACTGCTTGTTTTTGCTTAACTGTTTTTACTGGGCTGAACTGATCGGTTATGTTTTGTCTTTTTGTCCTGAATCTTTGAACTAAACAAATCAAATGTACTTGCTGCACTTCCTACACTCAAACATGATTTTATGGGAGAATGGAACTCAAGTAATGTACTTGACCTCTAAATATTAGGAAACAATTCTTCACAGAAAGGGTTGTAAAGCACTGAAACAGTCTGGCCGGGAAGCGGAGGAGGCACTATCCCTAGAGGTGTTTGAAAGACGTGTAGAAGTAGCACTTAGAGATGTGGTTTAGCAGTGACCTGGCAGTGCTGGGTTAATGGTTGGATTTGACGATCTTGAGGGTCTCTTCCAACCAGAACATTTCTATAATTTTCCCTTGCAGACATGAATAATGTACAAAATAACTCATCAGACTTGTGCAGACTTTTTGCCATGATACCATCATGTGCTTCTATATTTGTAGTAAAGCATTTGTCATCTTTGCATATAGGACATTGGTGCTGGAAAAGGCAAATACTATGCTGTCAATTTTCCAATGAGGGATGGTATAGATGATGAATCGTATGGACAGATATTCAAACCAGTGAGTACTCTTTTTTTTTTTTTTTTCTTAGGCCTGTGGAAAGATAGTAGTTTCACTTTGTGGATTTATTTTCATAATGTGAATTAAATACTTGCTGTTGCATATTGATTATAGATTATATCCAAAGTAATGGAGATGTACCAGCCCAGTGCTGTGGTATTACAGTGTGGAGCAGATTCACTGTCTGGTGACAGACTGGGATGCTTTAATCTTACTGTTAAAGGTAAGCACAAAAGTGTGTGTGTGTTATCTGTAACTTTTTATTTAATAGAAACCTTTATGCTTCATGCTCTTTTCAAGACACTTGCATGATGAGGACGGAAGTCACAAAGATTTTGTTCGTTACTATAATTAATCACCTCTTTCTTTGCTATACAGGAATGGCCAAAAGAAACCCAGAAGTTGCCTCTTTCTTTCTGTCCATCTAAAAAAGTTAAGAAGCTTGGTTTTCCATGTTCTTCCTAGCCACTCAAGTGATTCCCTTTCTTCTGTGCACAGGCTTTCTGTAGCTGTAAAGCAATGTTCTGAAACGACAGGACGATAACAGTCGTCCTACTGCAACACTTACAGTGATGCGCAAATAACAAAGCTAGTGGTGTGTTTAGTAGAACTACAGATACTAAACATCAAACACCTTGTTGGGCATAAAAATAGGTGTTACTGAATACTCACTGCATTGTTAAGTTTACAGTGGTATTACTGAAATGAGAATACTTGCTGTGTTGTTAAATTTATAGTGGTGGTTATAACTGAGCCTTATGTTAACATTCATTTTTATTAACTTTTACAGAATTAATTTATTGTAGTAGTCCTTATATTCCTACCCAAAAGCCTGATTCTCAAAATAGGGATGAGATATTAATTTAGGAAAAAACATAAATATTGCTGCTATTATTGATTTTTAGTTCTTATTACTATTATTTTGTTTAGTTATTGTTACTTATTTAAGTGATAAAATATTAAATGTATGTTGAACTTCTGTTAAGCTTTGAGTTCAACCTGTTTGAATCATTCATTTTCTGGGATTTCTTAGTTTTGTGTTTTCTTTATGAGGCAATTAGAGTTTTGTAGGCAACGAAATGCAGTATAGTATCTGTCGGGTCTGCAGTGTTTCAGGGTTCTTTTCTTGATTTGCACCAGGTGGCAAAGCTACTTCAGTTGCCCATACATCTCAGATTTTTTTCCATCTTGCATATCTTGGAATCCAAGAGAGCTGCTGCCTCCTACAGATGCTTTTCAGTATGCTGTATCTCCCTGGAGTGTGTACTGTCTTGACACCAGTTCACTCTGTAAGCAAGACTTAGCAACCTCTAATACAGGTTCAAATTTAGAAGTAGAAAGGACTGAGTACCGATTTGCTGTTTTCCCTTCTTCCCCCATTGCATTTGACTGAGCAGTCGCCCCTTGATTTGTCACTATGTGCCGATACCAGTTACGAAAAGACAAAACGCTAAACATTCTAAGAGCATTTAAGAACAGCAGCCATAGACCATCATGCAAAGTCTCTGAAGACTGGGGCGGATAAAGTTTGATGTATTTTGTACATTTCTTATCTGTAGATCTTGACTTACTGTAAAATTGTGCTTAGCTCTAGGGGGAGACTGTTCTCTCCTACTTGAACCAATTCAGTTCTTATTTGATAAGTGCAACTGCCTGTGTCTGGTTAAATAGTTCGTTATGTGGTTTTCTGTTGAATAGATATTTTGTGTATATTGTCAACTCTTTTTATGTTTCACAGGTCATGCTAAATGTGTGGAAGTTGTAAAGACTTTTAACTTGCCGTTGCTGATGTTAGGAGGAGGAGGATATACAATTCGTAATGTTGCTCGATGCTGGACATATGAAACTGCTGTTGCCTTAGATTGTGAAATTCCTAATGGTAAATGCTAGTACTCAGTATTTTATTAAGAAATAATCGTGGGAACACTTAAGTGAACCAATAGCAAATATTTCTATAGCTAACTGTAATGTATCAGTTTAGAATAAACTATGTAGAAAGTTGTTGTTAGGACTTAGCCAATGGTTTTTCAGTAACATATGCACTAAAACTGAAACATGTGGAGGGAGGGGGTTGATGCCTTAGGAAAAACTTTAAATGATTGGATCGCTTTTGGAAAACGAAAAAATTTCCAAAACTTTTTGAAATTTCATGTAAAATTTACAGACCCTTATTTTAACGATTTTTAATATGAATGTCGTCAATGTGATAGAAGCTATACTGCATTTAATGGTAATAGCGTAGACCTGCGTAAGTTGGACACCACGGACATGATTTTCGAAGGAATTAATGAGTTTACAAGTGTCCATTTTACAAAGTAAAACATAGCAGTTTCTTCATTTTATCTATGAATTAAAAGTAGCTGTGAAAATATATTGACTTCCACTATTCCATTTCACTCAATTTTGGCTATACAAGCTATCTTAAATGAAAAAAAGCAATAGGAACTTCTTTCAAATAGTTGAACAGTGAAGTAATTTCTCTGAGAAAGATCCCCAAAGACTGTGCACTCCCTTTACTTCTGGCCAAACATGCTTCTGGACATTGGAGTGCTGTTTTATAAAAGTTATTTGGACTGGTTTGTTGCACATCAGTCACCAGCAATTTTTGTGCTGGACTGCAACTTTTACTGATGACCTTTTGCTATTCCTGTATCTCTTTCTGGATTCGTAATGTTTCCATTTGACTTAAGTGGAACGCAGCTCTCAGCGGGAAAAGAATATTTGGACAGTGCCTTTCAAGATGTATATTCTCCATCTTGCATGTCAATATGTATTCCTTGTCAGCCAAAGGTTTTGGAGAGACAGTAGTATTTTTCTTATCTTGGGACGTTTTTTCCATTAACATCTCCCGTTCAGCAGATACATATATATTTCTTGGATTTGTTTTTTTAACATTCCGCTCAACTTTGTGGGTCCCCGTCATCTTTAATCTCTTCTGAGACATAACAGTGCATTTCTCAAAGTTAGAATAGCAGTTTAATCTCCCTGTCTCCCTTTCTATCCACGTAAAAAGATTGCTTATCCTGTAATAATCATAAATGAAGAAACAAGACAAAAGGGTTTCATTAGAAGTGGTTTTCAGTGTGTCATTTCTTAAGGATTCTACGGGTTTTTATATTTCTGTTACTTTATCAGGGAAGATACAGTCCTATTCAATATAGGATACTACCGTTTTCCTGGATATGCAATCTTCATTGACTTCGTATTCGTGATTAAGTGTTTCATCAGGGGACTGCTATCTGTAAAAATACAAAAAGTGGAGTAAGAGGGGAAGTTAAGGAGTGTCACTGAACCACTGTACAGCGCTTACCATGGATAACAAACTAGCTGTGGTCTTCAGGCTAGTAATATGTATTAAGTGTTTTACTGAAGGAATATTTTGAATGGCTCACGTAAACCTTTCCAACGGAACTAACTCTGAAAACAGCTATAAGAAATCATCAGTTGATCTTTTTTCTGCAGATGTAGCATTTTTAATTATTTTATCAGATTTATTACTCTATGTTGTCCCAGCGCATGTTCTAACATAATTACAGTAGAGCTTGCTCTTCATATTTTGCCAACAAACTTAAGTTCATCTGTTGAATAATTTAGAGGAAGACTGGACAGTTCAGGCAGTACTTAAGTATTGCTTACTCGAATGCTTCGGGTTTGATAGTTCTTTAACTAAAATGCTGTCAAAGCCACTGTTGTATTTAAAATGTTTACATTCTTTTTTGGATCACAAAGTTGTCATTTTGTGTTTTGCTTTATAGAGTTGCCATACAATGACTACTTTGAGTATTTTGGACCAGACTTCAAACTTCATATTAGTCCTTCAAATATGACTAATCAGAATACACCAGAATATATGGAGAAGATCAAGTAAGTAGTGATTATCTTTATCTGTCAAATAGATCATGTGGATCACATTTCTCCAGAGGTTTAATTGTTAGGCAGTTTTGAAAACCGAATGCCTTTCTCTATTACATGCTAAAAATAAGTACTGAATACATTTGACATATTTTTCATTTCTGTCGGAAGAGGGACTTTCTAAAAATCTCTTTCTACAACAGTATGTATGCTTATGAAGTCCTATAACTATAAATATGAAAATTCAAGACCCAACTTGGATTTTTACTTTCTCCAACAATTAAAGAGATGACTTATTTTGCTTGGCTTCCCGTTCTAGTTTTGTAGAAAGGTTATCCCGCCAGGAAAGAAGCTGGTATGCTGTGATGATTAGGATTTCTAATTCGCAGCTCCGTGTCTAAACATGAACCAAGACTGTCATTCTTCATAGCTGTCAGCTGTAAAAATCAAAAGTCAAATGTGAGCTCGGACATCCAGAACTGTGGAAAGATAGTGATATGCATGCAGTCAGTTGAGTGCCTGTGGCTTGACAAATCCACAAGGCTTGAGAAGCGCTCATTGCCAAGCCATGGTGGGTATCTGTTTTCAGCCTGTGCCACCTTTGACACTTAGCTTATTCCTCCTCACATCCAGAAGTTTTGATTGTAAACAAATATTTTACTTAAGAGGTGGACTAATTCATACATACAATCAATTCTCTACTCAACTGATAAGAGTTGGTTAGCCTGAAGTGCTTTTTGATTACCATGACTTATATCTGCTCTGGGTTTAAAAGAATAAACCAGTCCCTGCACTGAGTTTAGCAGGCTGTTAATGGGGCACAGGGATACTTTTGGTTACTAAAAATAGCTGAATAAAGGTGTGAAACTAGCTGTGTATGTTTGTCAGTACTCCTATAACCTGTAAAATTGTCAAATTGCAAAATTCACCAAAGCAGTTCAAATACTGGTTTTTGAAGTGGTTGGTGTATAGATTGTGATTAGTGGTCATAACACAAATGTATAATTCACAATCAAATGAAAGATTTTCAGTATTTAATAATGTGTGAAGGGGGGAAAAAATATCTATTTTTCATTAATGTAATTCTACGAAATTTCTCTGTAGTAATGTAGGGCTCCAGCTGGTCATCTGCCAGGCTGCTTGCTGTACATTCTGTATTGTTGAGCTTTTGTGGTGCAAGTAGGCTGCAAAGTAGGCAGAGATTGTGTTTTCCATCTCACATCCTCATACTAGCACCCACAAGAGCAGTGGCCCATCATTCCAGAGAACTGTTGTTCAGTTAGTTGTACACTTTCCCAGAGACCTAGCTTTTAGGGGACTCCCTGAACAGGCAGAACTGCTTTGCCAGGTCATGTGATTTGCAGAGAGGCAAAGACATTAAGTATTCCAGAAAAGGCACCGGTTGCCCTTTAACTCTTCAAATTGTGCAGAAGGATACTAAGATAGTTGTTAGAAATGCTGATATTCGACACTTGCCAAACCTTTCAGCCTACTTGGACTTCTTTCGGAATGATAGTTTTGAGTTCCAAGGGAAGCCCAGTGTCTTTCCTCTTCCTGCATGTGGTGCTTTGAAGTGGTCACATCAGGTTGCTTAGACAGGAGAGAACTGCTCTCTGTTCTTTCTGAAGCAGCCAGTAAGGAATCTTAGCCAGATGGATTGATTTTTGACCCTGATGTCCTTACTGCACAGACTTGAGAAGTCTTCATGTTTTAAGTGTCTGACATTCAATGTAAGAAACTAGAGGATAATTTATTATCCAGCTTGATGAACTCACTTGTTATAAACAGAGCGATACTGTCACGCAGTTCAGCCCAAGTGGGCAGTACTTGTGCTGACGCTGTTGGAGAATTGAAGATTGAAGTTGATCAAAATAATTGTTTAAAAAGAAAATTACATTTAAATACACTATGGACACTAATGATCTGTTAGGAAAACTTTCTGAATTTGACATGCCCCTCTTTTTTTTTTTTTTTTTTTTTACTTTAAGCAGCTATTTTTAGGTGATATATTATACATGCATTTAATCCGTACTTGAANAGCACAGTTTTTAGGATTTTATACAAAATCCAAGGAAGTGCTACTTCTGTGTAGTAGTAACTTTCCTTATCTGTTACCTGCAGGCAACGCTTATTTGAAAACCTGCGCATGTTACCTCACGCACCTGGTGTACAGATGCAGGCCATTCCTGAGGATGCTGTTCATGAAGACAGTGGAGATGAGGATGGAGAAGATCCAGACAAACGCATTTCTAGTAAAAAAGATCTTTTCATGATAGAGCATGTCCAAGTAGAGTCTTTTTATATTTAATTGTTTGGAACCTTAGTCCTAGTAATGTGATGTTGGAAGACTGGCAGTTTTGTTTCCGGAGTAAAAAGCTTTGCCGCTGGTCTGCCAGTTTTGCAGTTCTTAACGTGGCATCTGTGCACAAGTCTGAACATGTTAAAGAAGTATTGGAAGAGCACGGGGTTTTGCATCTTATGAAATAGTCTGGCTATTTCAAATCTAAAACAGACACTGCAGAAGTC
The DNA here is from genome assembly GCA_013396935.1 of Baryphthengus martii. Classification (NCBI taxonomy): domain Eukaryota; kingdom Metazoa; phylum Chordata; class Aves; order Coraciiformes; family Momotidae; genus Baryphthengus; species Baryphthengus martii. The sequence goes on from VWZK01011089.1 coordinate 168,155, forward strand.
TCAGATTAATTTTAACTAAAGGAATACAGGACTTAGTTTCTGTCTTTTGCTATTCACAAAAAAGTTATGTTCTCCCCTTGACGTCAAGTGGGATACTGTGTTTTCAAAAAAAAATTCTTTTATGTGCTCTTCTTGTTGTGCGTGAGAGATTTTCCATACTTGGCAACACTACACTTCACTTTATTACTGTTAGCCTTTGTACGGACAGTGAGTTTTCTTCAGCTGTAGCTCAGTTTACTGCTACATTTAACCTTTTTTGATGGTGACTGGAATCATTTTATAATCTTTTATTGGTGCACTCTTCTTCTGAACTGTTGAAACCATGTTGTTTTCTCCTGCCATTTAATTTTGAGTATTTGAAATTCATTTGATACAAGTCAAAATACTGCTGCCCTCTCTCTGTGTCTCTGTAAAACTATTTTTCAGAAGTCATTGTGAGAGTTCCAGAGTATCTTGCAAGATAGTATTTCTATCCCTAATTTAGTTCATTAGTATTAAGTGATGATAGTATGTTATTACTCATTCTTAATTTGATAGTCCTTTTTTATTAGGGCTATTGTAGTTGGACTTTGCTCAATTAATTTCCTACCTCTTAATCCTAGTTCGAGCTTCTGATAAGCGCATAGCCTGTGATGAAGAATTTTCAGATTCTGAAGATGAAGGGGAGGGTGGACGACGAAATGTTGCAGATCATAAGAAAGGAGCAAAGAAAGCCAGGATAGAGGAAGACAAAAAAGAAACAGAGGACAAAAAAGCAGGTAGGACTCTGGTGTGACTTTCGTGTTGTATTTTAGAACTGCAAATGTCAGTTCTGCTGGGAGAAAGATGCGTTTCTCTTGACAGTTAATTAGTTACTGAGATTATGATTAATTTTTTTCCATCATAGTTAAAGAATCTGTTTTAAATTAAGCAGTTTCAAGATAAAGCTAGTCCCACTGTAATAGTATTTTCAGTCAAGGGTTATTGTTGCTTGCCCACAGGCTTGACATCTTAGAGCTGGGGATTTGCGTAGCTTAGTGAAAATAGGGTTATAAAGGGTTCTTGCTTTAAATACATTAAACAGAGTTTGTTCCTATTTTGCTTTCATGTGGTGAGCCAACTGGTTTTCTCTGAAACAAAAGCTGGATACGGTTCTGGGGATAGTGTAATTCCAAGGACTATTGACTTTTCCAAGAACAGGGCTACAGTCTTAGGGCTACAAGACTACCACAAGGAGCTGGGGGAAATCCAGATCTTGTTCTGAAAATATAAATATAACTTGATCATCTTTTTTTCTTCTGAAATATTTTGCATCTTTTGGTATATTTAAAGTCTTGTTTTTTTCAGATGTTAAGGAGGAGGATAAATCCAAGGACAGCAGTGGTGAAAAGACAGATGCCAAAGGGTAAGTGCTAATTAATTAATAATGACACTTTTTCAAGTGTTTAGTAAATCAACACTTTACAATATTTTGAATTATGTAGAGATCACTTTCAATTCCTAATAATACTGCATGTCTTAGACTCACAACAGTGGTAATTTAAAATTACTTTTCTAAAACAGTTAATTGAAAAAAATGGAACAACCTAACAGTTTATTTTTGCCTTTGTACAGAGCAAAATCAGAACAGCTCAGCAATCCTTGAACAAAAGATAGCCTCTCGTCAGTTGCAGAACATAATACTAGAGTTGGAGAGTACCTAAAAGAAGAGAAGTTTTCGTATTGAGAGAGACTGCTGATTTCATTTTGTACTATTTGGCATGGACCGTATTTATTTTCAAACGGCTTTGTTCTGGGTTTTGGCAAGTTGTATTGTGAGTTTTCTAATTGAGGCAGAAATTCCTTTCTTCACCATGCTTTATGTAATAGTATTTAAAAATGGATGTGAGTTATTATGTTAAATGTCTAAACTGATCTATTAAAGTAATTTGCGTTTCCTGAGCTGATTTTACCTTTTTTGTAATTTTATCTTTATTAAAAAAAATAAAATGTACTTAATTGTCTTTTGTCCATCATTGAACTACAAAAAGCAAAATCTCCGTATCAATTAAGCAAACTTACCTTTGACTAGCTCGTGGATTTAAACGGACAGCTGGTGAACACACAAGTTGAACTGGATTGCTTTTACCAGCTCCACACTGAAATTTCAGTGGCTTCTGTATGGGGTGCGGACAAATGCATGGGAGTTTGAGTGCATGAGATTTGAACAAGCAGAATAAATGGGTGAAGAGATGTTGGACCGGGATGGTTGTATGAACTCACATTTTAATGTAAAAATTTAAAATTCCGCAGTCACATGCCATGTACTGCCCAAGAAACTTTTCCGCCATCAGAATCTACCCAAAAAACTGACTTATTTGCTGCTCATGAAATCTATATGTGGTTATCCTTTAAAGCTTGCAAGATAGTAAGTGAAAATTTGGGTTTAAATTATAACCCATTTTGATTATTATTTTTTTTATATAACTATGAGCAACATAAAGCTTTGTCTCCCTTAAAAAAAAAAAAAAAGGTTTTCTTGCCTGCCTTCTTCAATTCATTAGTTAGTTCTGGTGCCTGCATTGAAACAGAGACCCGAGTGCACACATTCCTCTTTCTTTCTCAGTCTACCACAGTTGTCTTGTAGATTGGCATTTAATGAAATGCATGAGCTTTGATAGCAAGATTTCAGAGCAGTGAGCACAAAAGTTTGCAGAATGCATTGCTACTTGATCCTTTTTATATATGTAATTATTAAATAAAAATTAATTTTAAGACTTTTGGGGTTTTTAACCTATTCTCTCTCCTTCCCATAAAATTCTGTGATTGTGATTTATGGCCTAATTAATTCATGTTAAAATTCTAATGCACTATGTCAAATTATTTGTGCATTTGTTCTGCCCAAATGGTATATTCACTGAAGGCTATTCTGAAGGCATGTTATGTGTTGACTAATTTGACCTTTTTTCCAGTAGAAATAACTTTCACTAAAACTAGGACTATGTGAATATGCCTTTGTAGCATACGGTTTGGTTTTTTTCCTTTTTTTTTTTTTTTGTGATGTTACTTTTATGTTCCTGAACATTTCAACTTACAGCCTTCTCTTGGTTAAACTGAATAAGGGCTAGATTCTTAAATGTGCAGGGAGAGATTTAGTGGGATTTTTCAACACTCATGTGCTAGTGTTGCATTATTCCTTCCAGGAAAGTACCTGTAAGACTCCCATTAAGGTTTGTTGGATCCTGTATTGAAAAATCAATTTATTTTTTTTCTGCAGTTTAATTGAGCTGACCGCTACTTCTCTGATAGTTGCATAATAATCTAATAGTAAGTTTGCCCAGTCATTTAAATCCTATTCTAATTTGTTCCTGTATATGATTACAGAAAAACCTTACGATTCAGTTTTGCGGAGAGTACAACTCTTAATTCCCGGCTTTGTCTTTGTTACCTTTTAGATTCTGAAGTTTAGCAAGAAGATGGTGATTCTCTGCAGTTTAAAATACTGTTAATTTTAAATAGTTAATGGGTGAATTGGTGGTTCAATTGGGAATGAAGAGTAACTATGTGAGGAGAATTAATGGACTGAAATACGGTATTTAAGAGAATAAAATTGTGGGGTGTTTTGTATGAATTAGACTATTGCTGTCAGCAAACTGACATACCAGTGTCTTTTTGCTAAACTGAAACTCACTCCAGTAGTACCCATGTGGTGAAGTGTTGGTTTTGTTTTATTTGAGTAGAGGTAGTTAAGGTACAAATGCTCCAGAACCATGCTCTGTGTTTGCCTTTCTCTAGTCTCATGTTACCTCTCCCCAAACTGGATCAGATCTCTTTCTCCTTTAAAAAAAAAAAAATCAAAACGCAAGCACACATACACCACAAATCCCACCAAAAAAAAACCCAGCAACAAAACAACCAAAAAACTACACCCCAACGGCAGCAAAAAAAAAAAAAAAAAACCAGCAAAAAAAAATCCAACAAAAATAAACCAGCAGCAAGAGGAAAACTTTCCTTAATGTTTCTGACAACAGCAAGCAACCTCTCTGCTGCCTTTTTGTGCTATAAAAGGGTCTTGATCTGCGTCTGACTTCTGTGAGGGAAGAGTATTTGGATGGGATGGTGGGTGATGACTGAAAATTAATTTATTTGTTTAGCGTATCATACATGGTCTCTGGACACGCTATTGCCATCTGGAACCTCAGAGGTGGTTTTTGTGACCTGAATAGGCTTGGGGAGGACTTGCTGCATTTTTCTTGATTCAACCATGGATTTGGAGACGAGCTGGTAGCAGGTGTGCAATCTCTTGTGTGAATCTAATACCTGCCAGCTCTCTAAGGCAAAGAGGGTAAAAGCTGGATTTGAGGAAATGGTAGAAAAGCTGTAGGGTTATACCAAGAGATTGGGGAGAGGTCAGTGACACTGTGTCACCAAGGAATTTGACACTCTACATTTTGTTACAGGAGTTTCCACTTTATAGAACTGGAGGTATGTGTTATTTGCAGTGTATGTACAACTTAGTATTTAGAAGTTACGCACCTTGTTCATGTGCATTACAGGGTTCTTGTTAAGTAACCTGTAATCTCTGCCACCATTACAAGTAGATCAAGAACTATTCTTCAGTAGTTGAATTTCTCAGATAAAGTTCTTGAAGAGATCTGAGCTTCTGACCAGCTCTCTTCAGCACAAGGTGGCAAAACGTAGGCACTTTCATATATGAATGAAAGCCAGGAAAGTGCGCTAAGTGATACTAACCCTCAAGGTTAACCTTTTTGCCTCATCCTCAATCATTTATTGAAAATAACAGCGCTGCTCATATCCTGCTGAGGATTGATGGCTATCTCTTCTATCATTGAAGCGAGCTGTAATATTAAAATATATAACTTTATGTCTGTAGGCAGCTTACTTACTCAGGCAACTTTCCTTGAATTAACTATGCAAGTTCTGACACAAGCATCTGATCCCTCCCCACATTCCACTTAAACTGTTGCCCACACTTGTACAGCTTGCACAGATTTATTCCAGGAGATTTTATGATCTCTGTTGCCTTGTGTAAAGTTATTTTATGCTCAGTGTTTATGCCTAGAGGAGGGAAGCTGCTTTTCCCCTTGTCCTTGAACTGATCCATATTTAAAGCATAACTTGCTTTTAGATTTACCTATCCAAGAAAATATTTTTGTTTATTCCAAACACTGACAGTGGCCATCCAATTTTTAAAAACCTGAAATCTAAGAATAGCAATAGACATTGAGTTCAGTGTTTTGGTTGGGGGTTTGGTTGGTTGGCTTGTTTGTTTTAATATTCATGATGGCTATTGATGCTGAAGGATTTTTTTATTACTTTTTCCTTTTATTTCTTTTATTTACTACCATCTCCATTCTTTTATGAAGAGCCTTGTAAAACGTGTTATTTTTGGTTCATAAGAAGTTTGTGAATAATTTATCGTAGGAAGAGCTCAATATATTCAAGAGTATTTCCAAACTGCAGCATTTAGATATTTTGCAGGGTGGTTTTTGGTGAAAACAACTACTTTCTGTTCAGGTAGGAATATGAGATGTTCCTGTTTCATGAACTGCAGGACCTGGACCAAGACATCCTTTGAAACACATGCTGTAGGTCTGTGAACAGATGGAAAGAGGTTTTCTTATTGTTAATTTCTCTTTGTTCAAGAGGAATATAAATATGAAATAGCATCAGCTACTTCTTGAGGAGGCAGAAGGGTCAGGATTTTTTTCTTTTATTTTGGATTCCATCTTTAGTTCTTTTCACCAATGACTATGCAATGTTTGGCTGGTCTTTCAGGGAGGACAGAAATAACTGAAGAAGTGTAGCCCTTTCCTTTTAGCAGAAGAGGTATTTCAAAATGGACTTGAAATCGTGGCTAAAAACTTGAATTTATAACATGAATTTCGTATTATTGTATATTTGCACTGAAAATACCTTTCATGTACTTGCAGCTTCCCGTTCTTTCAGTAAGTAGTGTTTTGGGAAGGAGGGGGAATCTGAAAGGAAATACAGAGTCCAGAATTTCTTTTGCCCAAAGCCTAGGATTCACTCTTTCTGTTCACTTATATGCTTGTGGTTTAAGATGGATGATGTGGCTCTCTTTAGCCAAATTTTCAGTGGGATTCAGAAATCTGTAAATTGAACTGTATTAGAAAGAGTTATTATATATGATTAATAGATGTTGCAAACATACAGTCTGTAGATACTATTCTGGACATGGGGGTATTTAATAAAAATAAGAATGTTAATAATTACCTATTTGTGGGGTGAAGACATCAAAAATGGAGACTAATATGTGACCATATATGGTCACATTATAATTTACTCCAAATGATTAAAAGTTGACTTCAATAAATTTAATTTTAAGTGCAAATGTAAACATTTTTTCTTGGCTATAGTTGAAGCACAGACAAGAATGAGAGATTTGCAGGAGGAGGGGATTAGGTAAACTACAGCCTTGGTTCCTCTGCTGCTCTTTCCTCAGCACCACCAAATATATTATTTGTTCTCCATTCCATGGTGAGAGAGTAGCTGCAATCTCTTCTCCTTCTATGGCTGTGTGTTGATTTAATCAGCTCTCTTTTAGTCTTTTCTTTTTTCTTTTTTTTTTTGAGTAAGATAGTTTTCACTTGAAAATGGTTCTTTAACTAGCTAAGATTGTGAATGGATGCAACCATTTGAAAATATCTTCTAAGTGACAGTTTCACTACTTTTTTTGCTAGTAAAAGAATCCTTCAAAATCTTTACCTTTTTTTTTTCTGGCTCACTTGTGTCATTCTCTTTAGGCATGTCACCTTTGAGAGTACATACAAAACGGAACAAGGAGTTATATGAGCTTATTTAAAAAATCGAACTATACCACAATCAGCAGTAAATTTAGTGAAGTGTTTTAACACTCTTCCCTCACTTACCTTAGAGAATACTGTATTTTTTTGAAATGACATTTGTTGTAAACAGATGACCTGGCAAAACTAGCTATTGAAGCTGGGTAGCAGCAGGCAAAAATAAAGAATAACTTCCTAGGTTAGAAACCTGTATTAATGTTCTAGGCCTAATGTTTTCCATGATCATTCTGCCAGAAGTAGAAGGGGAAAAAAAAAAAAAAAGACAAAGAGAAAAGCTGTGGGCAAGCTTTAAGTAATTCCATGTTGCAGTTGCCAAACTAGCTCCACATGGATAATGCATATGCTGAATTGTTCTTTGTTTTTTAAATCTATTTTAAAAACTTTCTTTATGTGATGCTTTTAACAATATTTGATTCCATAAAATGCCCTAGAGACTTAGCTGGTGGAGGGAAAAAATCTATATCATTCCAGATTGTATCATGCTGCTGTATTAAGCCCAGAACAAAATTGACTCAATATTTTAAAAGCACTTACTCTTTTCTTTTCCAGACCAGCAAGCAATTGAAGACAGACATATTGGCGTTCAGGCTTGAAGTGAAGGGAAGATCAGAGTGAGTGAAAAAGGTTATGAGTCAGAAAACCATTCTGTTGTGTGGTTGACTGAGATCTCAGTCAGTCAGGAAGATTTTTAAACACAATAGCAACATTCTTTTAAAGTTTCTACTTAATACCTTTCTGTGGAGACTGAAATTATGGGGGAAATTTCTGACAGCTCAGCTTGGAAGAAAAAGACTTAAACACTGTGGATTTTTAAATGGGATCTTTTTCTGTCCTAAGGGGCTTGCTTCCCTACTTGTTGCATCACTGTGCGGGGGTTTTTGGTTGTTTCCCTTCCCTTTTTATTTTTTCCTACTTTTGGTAGCGTTTTTTTCATTCTATGGTCAATGAGTGGTAACACACTAAAGGAATCTGAATAGACAGTGCTGCTGTAACTGCAGATACATATGTCACCAGTCTAAAAAATTGTGCTATGCACCTGAACATCAAAAACCCAGATGCTCTCTCTCTTNCAAAAACCCAAATGTTTTCTCTCTTTTTTTTTTTTTTTTTTTGTGATTTAAGAGTTAGCTTGGCCTGAGCCTTAAATGGAGACAGCTTCTTCCAACTAAAGGAAAACATTACATCCAGTAAAGGTGGCATATTCTCAGCAGACCAGGTGTTGGTCTAAACCATTGGCAGCACAGGAATTATACCTAAATGCCTGTTCCCTCTACCCAAAACCAGCGGGAACTCATAACTCCGTGTGCACACAGAACACAAGAAAATCAGTGCCTTGGGTCACTAGTACTGAGATCACAGCTTTAAGTAAGGACTTGTGCTATATGCATTTGACTTGTGGGATGAGGAAGAAGCACCAGTACAAGGCTGTGCTGCTCTGCAAACCCTAGTGAAGGTGTTTTGTGTGTGGTGCCTTTAAAAGAGCTTGCTCAGCTCTCAGCAGGAGTCCAAAGGGGGACAATACAGGTCTTTGTTTAGGTTAATTTATATTTTCTCTTGTTTACCCCACAGAAGCTGATGTTTCTTAGCCTGGACTGCATGCATGGAACAGCTCTAAGACTCCCATAAGCTCCTAAACTGATTTTACCTGGAAACCTACTTCATTCTTCATGCCTCTGCCTAAAGCTATGTTTGTCATATCAGAGGGAAGCAAGCTTGGAAGGAAAAAAAAAAAAAATCCACCCCCTGGTATCTGCCAAGTTTGACAAAAGCATTTTCCGTTCCATTTACCTTACTAGATTTTTCCTGTTCCCAAATAGATGGTGCCTTAAGTCTTAAAATATGGGTTAAATTTAAGAGATGAGCTATATTGGGTGCCTAATCTGAAAAAGTCATTTGAATTTCGATGTTGAGAGGCAGAAAAACAGCAGTTCTGCAAATCAGCACCTCCAAATGAAAGTTGCTATGGAGAGCCTGAACATCTTGTAGTTTCTAAATTGATGAACTGAAGTTTTGGAACATGAGTTAAGCCTTTACGTGACAGCAACAATGATTACTTGCTGCATACATGACTCTTCTGGTTTCTCTGTGCTAAATGATTGCATGAAAAGTTTCTTTACAAATTTCTATTTTTAATATTAAAAGTATTTCCAGTACTGTTACAAATCCACTTCGTTATGGGCTCGTTGTTTTCTTTTCCCAGATTGCTAAGTTGCCTTCTGAAAGCAGTCTAGGAGAATTTAATGCAGGTCTTGGCATGTCCCTATCGCCCTCATTGTTAGCGTGTGGTAAGCGTGTCTAGGCACGCTACAAAGGAGCAACAGTGCATGATACCGTGACTGGTTTGGCTCTTTGAAGCCCAGAGTGATGCAAAGCTTGACAAACAGTTGGGGTAGCTCCTGCAGGGACAAGCGTTAAGATAAACTGAAACTAAAGGTTTGTCTCATAACACCCTGTCTTGAAATGACCTTGCTCAGCTTTCAGTAGCAGTCTTGCCAGGACAGAGTTCAGCTCAGGTTGATTTAAACTTAGATTTCAGGTAAGGCTGAGTTTGTGTATAAATGAAACAATGCTTTTGAGGTGGTAGCTGAATGTATCGCAGCAGATGGGACATGAACTCTAAGATTGAAACTAAAATACGTGATAGAAAGGAAATAGAAGGGAAATTGTTGCTGGTCACATCAGAGGGCGCAATGATAGGTCTCTCACTGTTAGTACTGGAGACCTTGCTTCAGCAGAGCCACCACCTCCCCTGCAAGTGTCATGTGTGCTTGTCTGAAAACAAGCAGGTCCTGCCTGTGCAGTCCTAACCGTGGTATTTCCTATTTAAGTTCTCCAACGAGAGGATTTGGGAATTGCCAGGAGTACTGAACCCTGCACGAAGGGCCTTTGGGTAAGGTATTTATGAAGTTTCAGATGTTGCAAGGTTATCTAGGGTACACTCCTCTGTTCCTTTTCTTTCAGTGGATCACTTCTGTTTGTGGAGCAGAATGCAGCTTATTTCAGCTCTTGGTAGCTGGTGGGCACAACCAGTTTTCTGTGCCCAACCGAAACCTGGAGACTTTTCTGGGAAGCATGAATCTGTGGCTCTGAGGAGGTGGAAGCCTACAAAAGAGGAACTGGGGGCTCCACCTCTTCCCTTCTCCCCGTGCAGGAAGTTATGTGGGAGTTTGTTAGGCTGTCACCCTGGCAGGGACACTGTCTCCAGGACAAACAGAGGGCATATGACCTCACTTAGCTCTGCTCCTTCGCAATGAAAGGCCGTAAACACAGGCTGCCTGCATGTGATAGTTCTCCTTAATCTAAACACAGCTAATACAAAAGATGTGCAAAGCCCTCAAGAAACTGTTCAGCAAAATATCTGAGCTGAAAGCCTCGTTAGTAAGCACTTAACTAACATGCTTCTGATTTTTTTGAAAAGAAGCTCAGAAAATAGCCAGCAAACTCTTGCAGCCTTTTTCCTGAACTCCTGAGTGGTCATTAAAATTACTGTTGCTCTGTTTAAGGAATTTGAAGTGCATTTCTTAAAGCTAAAATGTGTTCAGAGTATCCCCGTCTCACCCCTGTGGAATAAGGCCAGTCCCAGAGACTGAGAGCACTGGATGAGCTTTGCTCCCCATAGTGTTGGCTCAAGCACTGCTTTCGTTACTTTTTCTCTTGCTCTCACACCTCCTCAGCCTGTGCCAGTAACACAGTCAAAGGTGACATAATGGGCTGGGTCGAGGAATTGATCTGGGACTTAGAATAATTCAGCAAAAAAGTTCTGCACGCTGATTCTGTCATGGGCTGGCACCACTGCGACGCTCATGCAGTGGTGACAGTAGGGAGGAAGAGACAGAGGTCACTTACTGTGGTACCAGTACTGACAGAAAGACACATCAGTTTTTCTTTGCTGTTCTTTCTCCTTGTTACTCACAGGGGTCATTTTTCAGGGTACAAATTACATCCATTTAAAAGCAGTATTAGTGAAGTATTCCATGTTGAAGATGCCCTGTCTTTTTACTATTAATGTTGTAATTAAGCAGTGAGTAAACAAGTGCTTGCTTAATAAGACAACTGGAAAATATCATCTGATTTTTAAAAGGAGAACAGTTCCCAATTTGAAGCAGCCTTGAGCATTTGACGCTTAACTCCTGTGGAGTTCCTAGGCTGTGGCTCCAGCAAGGACCTTGTGTTAAGTCAATAATAAAAACTTGACTACTTTTTCAGGGTGTAAAACCTTACATACTATGATAAAAAAAAAAAACAAAACAAAAAAAACAACAAAAAAAACCAAACACAAAGTGAAGTATCTGCAAAATACTTCATGTTTTTTGAGGTTTTCAGTATTTCAGCTCTTTATCCTTTTGTCCACATTCTCCAACCACAGGTGGTGAAGCTGGTGTAGTGCTGGTGCATGTTACTATGTTCACTTGGTGCATGTTATCTGTGAAGCACTAAAGAGCTGTTACTAACCACTGTTGTGGCCCTGCTACTATGCTTACTCTTACTTGTTGTTTCACTTCTGCATGGAGTTTTGTTAGGGATGGAGGATTTGTTTGTAAATTCCTTTGGAGTTTCTCAGCTTGTCGAGGTCTGTAGGGGGCGGGAGTTCAGTGTGTTATTTCTCTGCCAAAAATTCTTGGACACATCTCTTTTTTTTTTTTTTATTGTCTTACAGCTGCTTTATAATTTTTAATCTTTTTTACCATCTCTACTTTCAGCTTAGGGTTTTTTTATGATTCATCATGAAATCCCAATTTAATAGTCATAGACACTGCAGAATTATTCGCTTACCAGTGTAAAGTCCCTCAAACAGGTTGTTACTTCATAAAATTTAATGAGGTGACCTAGCACTTCATGTACTTCTGAGAGCCTTTGTGAGTTAGGTGAGTTCTATTACTTCCTCCTATTGATAGGAACAGGGAGGCAACAGTAAGCAAGTCCTAACCCAGTGCAAATGAAAGACAGTCTTTTATTGATTATTTTTTTTCCCCCATCTCTTCAAGTTTTCATACCACCACTGAGTCTCCCTTTTTATGGTCTGAAGCAGACTATAGATAAAGATCCTGGTGAAAATAGCTGCAGACATGAAAAATGCCAGATATTGAGAAAGCATGTGTAGCACAGGGTAAAATATTAGCAACTCACACATTCATGTTCACCTTTGTCTTTTAATGCCAGAATGCTTGTGCTACTTGAAAGAAGCATATTGAGAAATAAATCACTTCTTAACACCACCCTCACAAAACTAATAAGGCATTTGTAGCACACTGTTACTGTCTTGAAATAGAAGAAAAAGCCTTTGTTGTACACATGGGTAGAAATGCATTTTAGAGATTTTAAAAGAACTGATTTTGGAAATCTGAACTCTCTTTGAGGCCCTAAGATCACTAGTCTTCTGGAAAAGTCCTATTGAAATAGCAGGGTAAATAGATCACCATTCTACTTTAGGTTATTTGTGTGGTTTGGATCTATCATTTGGAAAGCTCTAACAAAGAAGTAATTCCCTTAAAATCATATGGATGCTATAAAAAAGCATTAGAAAGATTTTGTTCTTTTAATTATGTAGACGTTCATCACATAATTTTTTCCTTTCTGCTCAACAGCCAAGAAACTGCTCTGCCTAGGGTAACTGAGAGTTATGCAGGTAAATTGGATCTAAGTGTTGCGAATTGTAGCATCACTGCACCTACATTTTGATTGCCCAGAAGAATGCGGATTCTTTAGTGTTGTTCCTTATGACATAAGTGAGGCAATTACACTGGAAGCCTACTAAAAGACAACTTCTTAAAGGAGGCCTTAGAAAAAGTTGATTTATGTTTTTAAACTCTCTCTCAAGCACCTCTTGGCAGAAAAACCCTGAGAAGTGCTCCATTTCATTCCAACTTCTATACTCTGGACCTCCTAAAATTATGTACCTGAATCTTGAATTTTAAAAAAGCAAAAAATTTACTTTTCTTCCCTCTCTGCAAATCACAGTTAGTCAAAGGCTAATGCTGCTTCTTGAACCAGTCTTTTTGGCTTTGGACTCATGATTAAATCATGCTTTCTTTGGAGCTAGCTCTTCTGCAGGTCAGAAACTCTGTGAGATCGAATTATCTCAGGATGAAGATAAAGAGCTAAAGTTTCTTGTGTCTTAATTGAGTTTCCTAACTGCTGATCCATAAAAGGAAAAGTACCCTGCTTAACCTCCCACATTGATAAGATTTTCTTTCTCCAGTGTATGGGATAGCAAGAGACTGTATGACAAAACATTTTATTTCATATATTTGTGTCTATATTATTGCTTCTACCTCCCTCCCCAGGCCACTACCTGCTATCTCATCACAGGGTTTCCTACATGAAACTCCTATGGTAGTGATGTATTGATAGAGAATGGATAGGTGCTCATGGTGTTCTCCAGCATCTTCAGGCATTGCATATAAAGCAAACATACTGACCATACTGCATTTAACAAAACTAATCTGTCTAGAAGTTGAGAAGGCATGAGACTGGAAACATGAAAATTCTTGAAGGATCTGTTCAAGAAAAAAGTTTACAGTATGCCAGCTTCTCATCCTGGAAATTCCTGAGGCATCTTTAGAACTAAACGCAGCATAATCACTGATGTTTCTCTGAATTAAGTTCTACTGAAGGACAGAACATTTTCAATACAGACCTATATGGACATGGCTGATTTGTATTTACCTAAAAAGACAATGTCTCCAGGTAGTGCTGTAGCTGTGTACCTCTGTTGGCACTCCATTGCACAGCTGATATCTTTCAGTTCATGTTTTAGACCAGAAAGATAAGTCTTAACTGCTTAACATGCTTAAACGGACACTTTTAAAAATTAATTTCTGAAAACCGTTGTAACAGTTTTTTTCTCATCCTAAGAATGGCCATGCTGAAGAAAATGCCTTTTTTGGTTTGTTTTCTTTTTCGTTAAGTTTCTAAACCATTTTTAGGATCAAAATAGACCAACTGATGAAATAAATTTTCTGTGCCAATCTTGACACTCAGGTTAAATCCACCTGAAGGGCACATGTATTCTTTTAGAATACAGGATGTTCTGCATTAACTGATCACACTGTTTCCAGGTAACTATCCATATAAAAGGAACAAATCGTTCAAAATTAAGTAGCTGGATAATGCAGAAACTACAGCTAAACATCTTTTAAAAGGTCAGCTGCAGACAATGAGGAAGTTCCTCATTTAGGAAGTGGTGGTGAAAGCACATTGTACAAAAGACATTGGAGAAAATTTTTAGCTGATGTATACAATAAACCCAACTGTACTGACATTAGACCTGTTGAATCCTTGCTATTACTATACAGCATTCAAAAAAATATTAGCTCAGGATTATTTTATTAAGACTTTTTTTTTTTCCATGTGAAAAGTGTGTGGTTGAATCTTGAATTTAACGTGAATGCTCGTGCTCACTATTTCTTGGCAAGACTACTGTAGATCAGTGTTTTAAAGGCCTGGATAACAGCTTTAGTTATCTTGTCAATCCATCCACCAGTGGTCTAGTTTAGCAGAATGTACAATAAGTTTCATTTTTCTGGCATGATTGAGACTTTTTTTTTTAATGCTTCATAAGTCCATAGCAGGCCATTAATTTTTTTTGGGGAAAAAATGCTTATTCTTAACAAAAGACTGCATTTGAATGCAAATATTCTCTGAGATGCTCTCATGGGACTGAACTTTTTCCAAGAAACACTCAGTACCTGGAATGGTTTGTATGTAAAGATAACATTGTCCTGTTATATCAAAATAAGACCATGAGGGTGCATAAGCATATGTATGTTGGTCGGGGAGAGTACCTTGCAATTGTCTTCAGTCTGTTCTATAACAAGCCTGATCTAGGTAGGTCCTGAAGAAATATCAGTCTAGAGAACAAGCACAGTCTCTGTTTTAAGGAAGAACGATCCATATATTATTTCAGGTTAAATAATTGTTAACACAGGAATCACTGTATTTGTGGACAGCATCATTCTTTCCATCACTGGTGCTGCTGGTGGGTTCCCTTCTCAAACTGGGCATGTTTGCAAGTAACTCAAGGCTTTCAAAATGCTGAAGTCCTACCTCTAGCCTTCCCCTCCATTTGCAAAATGTGTTTCTCTCTCCTCAGAACTCATTTATGTTAGTATATCTTAAGGTCCTGGCACAATCCTGAAAAACATCACTTTCCTCCTGCATTTTTTTTTCCTCTGTCAGCTGGAGGTTGTAACTCGTTAAACTTTTGGCATTTGGCATTTTGCCAATCTATCTGAGGCTTTCTGTTATTTTCTGCCAAACAAAACACAATATCCTTCTTTATAGCCTAACGACTTAACACATGCTGCATATTACCTTCCACATGGAAAATGAGGATTTGTACATTTTTGAAAGACCTAAAGTTTTGTGTAACTTCACATGTAGGTATAAATATCTATACCTATATATGTGTATAAATATCTATCCTGATAATCGTGCTGTGGCATTACTGAAACAATACATCCTTGATCAACTTCATTCACTGAGACTGAAATTAAAGAGTTAGTGGAGGAGTTACACAATCCTCTATCATTTAATCTTTATTAGCCAGAGGAAGTTTGATTCTATGATATTTTCAGGTAGGGGCCTTAAAATTATAGCTTTAGTTTTGTGGCCAACAGAACCTATTCACAATTTTGTTTCTTTCTGTTGTTACAGTGTTTGGCTTTGAAAGGAAAAGCATTAGTGCTGTGTGAAACTGTTTGACATATTAAAACTTGCGACCTGGGTGTGTTCTTTGTGTGACGCTCTGCTTGATATTCATTTGCAGAGCATATCACATGCTGCAATTGCACCTTTCCAATATCTGTGTTTATAAATTCCACTTGAGCAACAGACTCCAGAATTCTGTGTTATGAAATTTTTTTTTTATTCTCCTCCATTTTTCTTTCTAAAATCAGAAATGTTTTACAGTCCCTTCCTGCTTTGGAGCCAGTTCTTTTCAGGCTTTCCACAATCTCAACAACCTTCTGCTTGCTATTTCAAGTGGACATGCAACAAGTTACTGATTTCAGACCTCTGTACACATCAAAACTGTGCCCTTTTCCTTGTTGCAAATACCATGACCTGCTAGACTTAACCAATTTCCCAGTCATCACTTAAGCTTTTCAGATTTGTCAAGTATTTCCAGACTTTTATTTATTTATTTATTTATTTAAATCCTGGTTCTAGATGCAGAGTAGGTCATTTTGAGTTAGAATAGGATTAAGATTTTAGATCTTTTCCCAAAATATGTCACTTAGAATCAACTGAAACCATTCTGAGCACTTCCGAAGGCTAAAACTATGCAGAATACTCAAAATACCTCCTTTAAAAGTATTACCTTTTTTTTAATCTTCTTTCTAGCAAGCTAATTACCTTTAAGTAAGTTTTGAATCCAGAAGTAAACCTGCAATAGTGACATGTATTCCCTTTTTTTTCATATTGTTTAGAAAAATCAGTTTTCTTTGGATGTTTTTCAATGTTGGCAAAAAAAAAGCTCAAAAAAGCAAAACCCAAAGAAAACCCACATCAGTGAATATTCACTCTGATTAGTGAATGAAAAGCAAACCCAGCAATCTTCAGCACATCTCTGCTGCCAGGTCTGGTGCTGGAGGCTGTAGATTTGTCTCCCCTGTCCCTAAAGCAGTGAGGTCACTCCTGATTCAGTTCTCTTAGTCAAGATTTGAACTTTAAGTGTATGGGGATCTATATAAGGGTAAATCTAATGCATTACATGCAAGATGTGAGTATACGGGTAGTGAGAATATTTATGCAGCTGCACCTAGGTTCCAGGTTGCTGTCTTTATTAACTGCCTACAAATATACTAGTCCTCCAGATGTTGTTGAGCTGGCCTGCCTCTTGCGTGGAAGGCAGAGACTTGAATAAATACTTTATGGTTTCTATACACTATGTAATCTGTTGATTTGACAGCTGAAAATCTGTGCCAATATCTGTAGGAGGATGTTTCCTTCAAGAGGAAAGGAATGTTTTTTATGGATAGGTACATACTTTTACAGTTGAATTTGTAACTAGTCACCTTGAAGAAAAAGATATGAATCTCAGGGAAAAGTCAAGACTCATTTGAAATCAGCAATGTGGGAGAATCCTGAATAGTCTTCTGAGATCTTGTTAAAGTCTGTTCATTTATCCTAATGATAACTTATTGGATGGATTTAATATTTCTAAGTGTAGTGGGACTTTGGGGTTTATAATGCTGAAATAGATCATATTGCTTTTCTAGGAAAAAAAGGAGGAAGAAACAATGTAAATCTCACCCTCCTCTTGAACGTTAAAAAACATGTCTGGAAAACTGATTATAGAAGAAATCTTTTGTTCATTCTTACAGGTTTCAAAGGAGCGCAAATAGCAGAGTTATACCTCTGGAAGTACGCTAATGTTTCGGGATGGGAGAGTAAATGAAACTTAAAGTAAATGATGCTTCAGTAATGCAGGTACCCGAAATAATACAGGCAGCAATCTGAACACTCAATCTCATTGAAAATAGCAAC